>MU263379.1:0-44237 GCA_020310875.1 Ceratopteris richardii
ATCATTGATGACATTGACAAAAACAATGCATGAATTGAATCCTTTCCTAAATGCACGCTTTACTTGAGTGTGACTAATCAATGGAAATGGCTGAAAATCATGTCGTGCAGACAAAGTAATGACTTGACCTTTGAATTCAAAGTTAAAGGTATGCGTATGGTAGTCATTACGTGGGTTATAATGGTGACGAAAAGGCATACCTAGTATAACATCGTAAGATTGCAAAGGTGCAATTAAAAATGTTCGTGAATCAACATATGGGCCTATGATAATCGTAACATCTTGCACTTCTTGTGTTACATCATAAGACTACCTTGAAATGCAGCTTTCACTTTATACAAGGAAGGAAACGTTTGTAATTGAAGTTCTTGTACTAATAAATGCGAAATGAAGTCATGTGAACTACATCGTCATGTAGAATTTATTAACTAGTTTGTTATTGATTGTACCCTGCATGCAAAGTAGAGAGTGAAGAGAGATATCGTTACCCAAGGTACTTAAGCCTTTCTCCATGATTCCTCTGTCCAAACAGGAGGAATTTCTTCATTATGGACCTCCATCTTTGCAATTGAGTTGTGGCCGGTTTCATGTGAAGAGGTCGCAATCTGCACCTTATTTTTGTATGTCCAGGTTTACTACACTTCCAGCAAGTGATTCGTGGTCACTTCTGTCGAGCATCCACCGCTGAAGTTTGAAGGGTAGGTGGTTTGGTTGGTTGGAAAGATGAAGAACAAGTGGAGTTGAATTACTGTAATCCTTCATGGTGCTCTGGACCCTTAAGCTAGTGCTTTCCTCTCGGATGTACCCTTAGGGAATGTACCCTAGCAAAAAAGTACCCTGTCTAGATGTACCCTGGTGTACCCTCAGAAGTGTACCCTGAGAAGTGTACTTATGTTATAACTTATGGAATATGTTGAACAATGCATTGTATGTCAGCGTGTCAAACATCAACATGGTAAACCATTTGGATTATTAATGCCACTTCCTATTCCAAATGAACCATGGGCACACATTTCTATGGATTTTATCATAGGTCTTCCTATCACTTCATCACATAATGATATGATTTGGACAATAGTTGATAGTTTAGTAAATATGCATATTTCATTCCATGTAGAAAAACTTTTACTGCACCTCAAGCTGCAAAATTATTCATTAAATGCATTTTCCCACATCATGGATTTCCTAAAGTAATGTTATCTGATCGTGATGTTAGATTTTGTAATCATTTTTGGGTTGCTTTATTTCAACATTTTGGTTCTAAAATAGATTTTATCTCTGCATTTCATCTTGAAAGTAATGGACAAAGTGAGGCTACAGATAGTACTATTCTTGATTTATTGCGTTGTTATTCTATAGATAATCCTCATAACTGGGATGAAAAGTTGCCATTGCTTCAATTTGCTTACAATAACACTGCACACAACACTACAGGTCGTGCACCTTTTGAAATTATTTTTCATAAAAAGTAACAGCTCCATGAACATTTCCATGCATGTGTTTTTACATGGCACATGCCTATTTTTTAAAATTCAGTGATGAAACATGTGACTGGCCATCCATGTTTATTATTTTATCAACTCAGGTCAGTTGCTTTTCAACTAAGGGGCATGTTATAACTTATGGAATATGTTGAACAATGCATTGTTGGATTGTAACATGGAATATGTTGGCCAATGCATTGTTGGATTGTAACATGGAATATGTTGGCCAATGCATTGTTGGATTGTAAAATGGAATATGTTGGCCAATGCATTGTTGGATTGTAACATGGAATATGTTGAACAATGCATTGTTAGAGTGTTAAATTATTGATTTATTAATGTGTTTTTGATGTTTCTGATATAGCAGCTGAAGGTTCGTGAGGAGCGTGCAAAGCGTGAAAGGGTGGATATCAATAATCTGAATAATTATTATGCATAGAAGGTTCTATTGTTAGAAACAGTTAGAAAACTAATGGTTAGAATAAGGGTCAATGTAGACCGTAGTTTCTGTTATTGAAAGCAATGGCTTTCTGTAAAAGTTACCAACTTTTAGTTTCACGCCTGCTTTTCAAAGCCGCTCTCATGTAACCACTCTTTTTGACGTAATCAAAAGTTCCTATAAATACATGCACTCTGCGGACTGTCGAAACAGAGTGCATGCGTTCTGTCTCGTCTCTTGTTGCATCTATTCTTCTGTGTGTTTTCTGCGTTCGTAACCTCTGTTTGAGCGTGAGCAAGATCCTGACAACAGTGGTATCAAAGCTCTGCATGAGTCAATACAGAGGGTTCTGTTCGCTGTTCTCGATCGCGATTCCGATTCCGATTCCGTCTCCGGTCCCGGTTTTTGTTTCTGTTTTTGTTCCAGTTCTAGAACCAGAACCTACGTTTTCACCTATGTTTGCTCCTACATTTGCTCCTACGTTTACACCTACGTTTACTCCTTCGGCTTACTCCAAGGCGTCGACTAAGGCAAAGAACTTAGGCAATAACTTAGGCAATACATTGGCAACATTGGCACCCAAGATTCCCTTGGCGACCATTGGCAGTCGTTGTCTACGCGCGAGGCAATTTTATTTTGAGTGGCAATAGAGAGGTTTAGATTCCCTAAGGTAGGAGGATTTGAACCCACAACCTCCTACTTTCAAGGGAAGTACTTTCACCACTACACTCTTTCTTGGAGTTGTCACTCAAGTTCTTTCCTCATATATTTAACATAACTTGAAGTTTTTCTCACTTTTCAACGCGGCACGGTGCGACGCGACGTGGCGCGTCTCAGGGTACACTAGGATACACTTCCTGTTGTCAGGATCTTGCTCACGCTCAAATAGAGGTTACGAACGCAGAAAACACACAGAAGAATAGACGCAACAAGAGACGAGATAGAACGCAGATTGGGTGCAATCTCCCCCCATGCACTTTGTTTCGACAGTCCACAGAGTGCATGTATTTATAGGAACTTTTGATTACGTCAAAAAGAGTGGTTACATGAGAGCGGCTTCGAAAAGCAGGCGTGAAACTAAAAGTTGGTAACTTTTACAGAAAGCCATTGCTTTCAATAACAGAAACTGCGGTCTACAACGACCCTTATTCTAACCATTATTTTTCTAACTATTTCTAACAATAGAACCTTCTATGCATAATATTTATTCGGATTATTGATATTCGCCCTTTCACGCTTTGCACACTCCTCACGAACCTTCAGCTACTATATCAGAAACATCAAAAACACATTAATACATCAATAATTTAACACTCTAACAATGCATTGTTCAACATATTCCATGTTACAATCCAACAATGCATTGGCCAACATATTCCATGTTACAATCAACAATGCATTGGCCAACATATTCCATGTTACAATCCAACAATGCATTGGCCAACATATTCCATGTTACAATCCAACAATGCATTGTTCAACATATTCCATAAGTTATAACAGAAATACCATGGGGGTGCTAAAAGTTATCTGTTTTTCTTTCAAATCACTCCTATGTTCAGTCATTGTGGAGGTACTTCATTCTAATATACTATAATGATGAGTGAAATTGCTTGTATTGTAGAAGCATTTTTTTACTGAAGGGAACTGTTGTGTAGATTTAGACATGTGATTAGATTTGAAGCTTTTCAGTACAGCTAGGCGCTGATCTGAGGGAGTTGGGTAGCTATGCTTTCCCTTCCAGATGTTATAATGGTATTATGATTACTGAATGGGGGGGTCATATCACTTTGGTACTATTATGTTCACTTGACAATACATGGGTCAAGGCATACTCACTAAGTGTTATATGAGAGCACCATCTATTTCATGATTTACAATGAATAATCAGATTGTGCCTATTTCAGTGTGAAAGTCATAAAGGTCTAAGTACTGCTTGTAAATGACATTTTATGAGATTGGCTAACTGACATGAATTTTGCCTTAGACTCACAAATCTTGCCTTTGATCTCTTTAAATGTCATATTTTAAATCAATACCAAAGGTGGTGGCTTCTGGTTCATAACTTTGCCATGCAGTTCATATCGTTGAGATGGATTTATTGGAGGAATATGAAGATCTTCTTGTTAAGATAGGAAAATTCTTGCTACTTCCATGAAGGGGTAGCTACCGCTCATATGCACACCATGGCAAGATAGATCTTCTAGAGAATTTCTCTCTAGATGAACAAGTCTTGAAGGATTTGATGCTCCATGAAGTGGAAACTAAAAATTAGACTAACTGTTATGCTCTACTTCTTTTCAGAAATAGTCTACTTATTGTGTTTGTTTTAATTTCAGGTTTGGGAGCTCTTGGGTGAGGCTCTATCAGTCCTACATGGGACTATGCAGTGAGGTGTATGCTGGACTGACTGCCCCCAAGGGGATGAAGAGGAGTGATTACCTTTTTGAGTCTCACCATTCCTCATGCATTTTTCCTCATGAGTGAAGAGTGTCCCATAAGTGTGTTGACTTTTGGCACTTGCATATCCATATACATGTCCATGATAGTGGTCAACGCTTCCCACTTTTCATCAGCCTTAATTCTTTTGATGACTTGCCTCACAAATTCTCCTTCACCTATGATCTCTCTAATGCTTTCTAATTGATCAGCAATGTCCCTCACTGTGGTGACAAAGCTGATGACAATTTGCTTGGGCTACTTCTTGAGTGATGTGAACTCCATCCATAGTTGGTTCTTCCTAGCCTCGGTGCTTGAAGAGAAGAATGTTTTGAAATCATTCCAAGTCACTTATGATGATTGACAACTCCTTTTTGTTGTAGTTTGAGGTCTGCAGAAGCACACAAACAACACAAGGAACAAGAAGAAGCTCGGAGCACAACACACAATATTGATTGTATTACCAAGTGAATGTACAAAGATAAGTGACCCGTTAAGGTTATAGGCATATATACAAGCCGGGGAAAAACTCATGTATAAGGAAGTGCGACTATGTGGAAAGAGATCAATCCACAAAAGAAAGTAAGCCCAAAGCTTTGCAGAAAGCTTCAAACTTCTCACAAAGGTGTTATCCTTTGTGGGCACATATGCCAAACTGATCTCTCTTATAGAGAACCTCTCCTTGACATAATGATAATGCACCTCAATGTGCTTTGTGTGAGCATGGAACATAGGGTTCCTCACAATGGCGAATGCGATCTGATTGTCAGTGAAGATGGTGATGACAAAAGATTGAACAACACCCAAATCATCCGAAAGGTGTTTGAGCCATGCATACACTCAGTAGTTTCCATGAAAGCTTTCCTATACTCAGCCTCACAACTAGAAGTGAACATAGTAGGCTGCTTCTTGCTCAACCAAGGTATGCATTAGCTACCAAAAATGAAGCAAAAACCACTAGTGCATATACGAGTGTCATAGCAAGCAAACTAGTAAGAGTAAAAGAAAACATGTAAATCTAGTGGTAGTGATCCCCCCTTGGGATAAAACAATCCAAGTCGTTGGGTACCATTCAATTAGTAAAAGATGCACTTAATTATCTGCCAATGCTTCACACTTGGGCAATGCATAAACCTCCTCATCTGAGCGACAACAAGTTGAATATCAGGCCGAGTTATGCATAAGTAAATCAAGCATCCAATAGCCTGTTGATAAAAAAAACATCAAATGCATCTACAATGAAGACACAATTGTAAACCTCTTTCCAAATGGGTTGCAATAGGCTTGCAGTCTTCAAGGCCAAAATGCTATAATAATGTGTCAATATGTTTTCTTTGACACAAAGCTATTTGGCAATCAACTTGCATAAATTGAATGCCTAAATAATGATGAAATGTGCTAAATCAGACATCTCAAAGAGGCATGCAAATCAACCTTAAAATCAAGAATATGCTTCTCATTAGGACCATTGAGTAGCATGCTATCAATGTATACAATAATCATCAAAAGCACATCATTTGCACGCTTGACGTATAAGATGATCTCAGTTGGAATCATATCAAAACCATGTGAAATCAACTAGGCATGTATATTTCCATACTAAGCACATGGTGCTTGTTTCCAACAATATAATGGTTTTTTCAAGCTGTTACTGTTAGTTTCCATGTGAAAGGCCAAATGGCCACCAGACAGATCTTTGTATATGTTCTTTAATAAAATGTATAGTGGCTTGGTCAGCCACAAAGTGGAAGTTCGACCACATTTGTAAGACCTAAGAAGTCTGTCTTCGTGCTCCCTGTGTAGTGTGTTTTCTATGTATTTTGTTGTCTTTGTGATGAGTACCGTGTGCAGCCTTAGGAGCTCCATTTTCTACTCTGAGGATATTGTCATGGAGCTCACGATAAGGAGAGCGCACTGTGGTGCATCGCCTTCGAAACCCTTCACTCGTATTAAAGCATTTCGATGCAAAAGCTTTGTTCCTTTTGTGCGAGCGAAGTGAGCACCCCTCCCCCCTGGCTTTCTCCAAGGCTTATGACTAAGGCAGCGACCAAGGCATAGACCTTGGCATACCTTGTCATCCTAGTCACCAAAGTCATCGTTGGTGATGTTGGCTACACGCGAGAGAGGACCTCAATGATCAAGGAAGATAGAGGTTCTCGATACTTCTCGGGAGGTCACCCATCCCAGTATTGTTCTCCCCAGAGCTCGCTTAACCGTTGCAATCTATTGCCACTAAGCTACACCCTTGTGGTGTCTCAAGAAGGGGAAAGACTAAGGTTGAAATTACCTTGAACATGTTTTGGTCCCTCAAAGCTTCATTCTTTGCTTTCAAAGCCTATTTTTGAAGCATTTTTGGGGTGGCTTTTGGAGCCATTTTGGAATACTTTTGCACATAGTTCTCTTCACACAGGTCCAAGAACATCAAGAAGAGTGTTCTTTGTACTTCTCCAACAATAAATATCAACCTTTGGGGATGTGTTTTCAGCCACACTCATAAAGTTATATGTTTCTCGAAAGGTTTTTAGTTTGGGTGGGAGCAACCGCTGCAAATTTATGCAGGTTTTTGAGCTTAAAACGTCAGAGTTGACAGACACTTGCAGGTGTTGTTGGCTAGTTTTTGGGCTATGCATTTAGTCTTTTAGTGTCATTTTACTTCATATATTGAGCACATACACACCATGTACGCTTCTGTGGATACTGCTTATGCATGTCCATGTGGTCATTGATATAGTGGTTACGTTTTTGCATAAAGCCTTTTACGTTTGATAAAGAGGGTCATGGTGAGGTTTTCTTAACTGGGAGACACCCAGGTGTTGGGGTCTCTTCGGTGATGCAGGTGGAAGACTTACCCAGCCTCGCCATAGGAGATGTATGATAGTTGTTCATAAGTGCTCGATAAGCCTAGTTGGTTTCTGTTAGATAACTGATTATATGCAGTGGAGTCAGTGATTCACTATGCAGGAAAACATGTCAGTACTTGCAGTTTTATGATATTTTGACATTGTTCATATGCTCATTTTGCAAAGGATTCTCTGGAAAATTTTTCCAAATTTTTGGTTTAGCCAACTATACAGTGGTCGATTTACTCCTTGATATACTTATTTGTTGGTGTTTGGACTCTTCTAGCTCTATCATCATTCTATCCAGTTCTCTACCATTATGGTATCAGAGGTCTTAGGCACATCTGGTGGATCAGGGTCTAGTGCCAGTGTTCCAAGAAGGAGCTATAACTTGTAGGGCAAAGACCACTTTGAGATCCAAAAATTTGATGGCACAAACTTTGCTTTATGGAAGAATCAGATTAAAGATGTGCTGATTGAAAGGAGGCAATGGAATCCAGTAAATGGGATTTCAAAGAAACCTGCTCACATGGATGAAGATGATTGGGATGAGTTAGATGAAATGGCCAGGTCCACCATTCGCTTGCACCTGGAAGAAAACGTTTACTTTACAGTATTAGACTGTGAAAGTGCAGAGGAGCTTTGGAAGATGTTATGCAATACATATGAAAAAGAGACGGCATCAAATAAAGTGTATCTGATGAGAAAATTATATGACCTTCACATGAAGGAAACAGATAGTGTTGTTGCTCATCTAAATGAGTTTGATGCAATATTCTCCTAGATACAGGCTCAGAAAATGGATATGGATAATGAGATGAAAGCAGTATTGTTGCTATGCACCCTGTCATCATCATGGGATACGTTATGCACAACTATTGGCAATAGTGCACCTGGTGGTAAACTCGTCTATGATGACATATGTGGAGCACTCTTGAGTGAGGAGATTCGTAGAAAATCTATGGTTGGCACATAGAGTGGAGATGCATATAATGTTCATGATTCTTACCAAGGAAAGAATCAGCAATGTGGCAGGAGCAAGAACAAGGAAAAGAATGGTCAATGGAACAAGAGTAGAAGTAAATCAAGGAAGAGGGATATGGAATGCCATTATTTTCATAAGAAATGACATATGAAGAAAGGTTGTTATGCATTAAAGAATACTAAAGGTAAAGGACAGAATGTGGATGGGGCATGTTAAATAGTTACTTGCACCATCTACTTTGACTATGAAGATTGAAGAAATTAATGCTATTTCTGATGATGCTAATGTGTTGTCACTTGATAGTATTGTGCCAACTGAGGCACTATTTTGCTGCACCACACAGAGAATGGTTCACTAATTATGCAGCAAAGTCTCTTGGTAATGTGAGACTTGGTGACTCTTACCAGTGTGACGTTGTGGGGATTGGAAATGTGGTTGTGCAGTTCATTGATGGTTCAAAATTTACTATGCATAATGTACGCCATGTACCTCAGTTATCATGCATTTTGATGTGAGTTGGTCAACTTGATGACCTTGGTTACAAGGTAGTCTTCTATGCTCAATCCTTTCGTATATCAAAGGGCAATATGGTTATTGCAAAAGGAAGCAAAGTTGGCTCACTTTATCCTTTATTTGTATCACAAAAAGAACACTTGTTAGCTATTAATGAACAGCCTATGGCTTGTATTTGACATGGTCGTTTGGGCCATATACCTCATAGTGGAATGGAAAATCTTTCTCATTCTGGCTACTTACCTGTGTTATCTTTCTTTGATTTTTCATTTTGTGAGCATTGTCAATATGGAAAGCAAACCAGAAATGTGCATAGAACGCACATTGACTCTTCAATTCAACCTTTAGATCTCGCCCATACAGATGTGTGTGGTCCTATTCCCACTAGGTCCTTAGGTATTTGAAAATTTCCTAAATGCCTTTGATCAAAGTGTCTACCTAGCTTGGGTTATTGAATAGGGTATTTGATCATTTTTAATATCCAAGAAGATGATGATACAAAATTTAGATTATGTTGAAATAATATAAGTGTGTGAAGTGAGTGAGCAACAAAGCTAACCTTATTCTCACAAAATAGTGTAAAAAAATTATAAATCAACCAAACCTAATTTTGAGATTAGGGTAGAGAAACCCTAAAAACAAAATATAAGGTTAACTCACAAAAGATAGTTACCACCACCTTGTAGAAGACTTCTTGCTCCAAGAAAGTAGCCTCTCCTTCACCAAAACTTCACCTTCTCAAGAGTGTGTCAACACTCTCTCTTCAAGAAGACCTTCAAATTCTAGCTTGAAATCTTTGAGTGAGTGATTGATCAATGAGCCAAGGACCTCTTTATATAGTTTGTGTATCCATTGAAAAGCATAACTAAAAGCTCCTTCGTTAAAACAAAAACTACATGATCACTTAATCATTCGTCCATAAAAAAGCTATGCGATTTGAATTTGATGCCGTCCGTGAGTTTTTTCAAAAGATGCTTTCCAAAAAAACTCTTCTTTGCTACGCTGCCAATGGGATTCAAACCTGGCCGCTTGGATGAGACCGATTTGCTCTAACCAACGTTGCTACCCACTTTTTTGATGGAGAGTGTTAATCTCCAAAAGAACAACCTACTCTTGAATTTAGAACACCTCTATATCAAGAGTAAGTCAAAACCTTCACTAAATTAGAGGTCCAATCTCCAAATTATCAAACTTAAGATAATCTGTGAAGAAGATGAAACACAGAAAAGTCTGCTGCACTATTTCCTCACATTTACCTATCAAATGTGTAAAGTTTTTGATGAAACTTTGTACGAATCATCTCCTAGGGATTGCGCATCATCTCCAAGTTAAATTACTTCAAAAGCTATAGTATAACTTGAGAAATCAATTTCACAAGTTACATATGTCAGAAACTGTTACTCAGAACAATCGATTCTACACCCCTAACTTCTTAACTTTGGTTCTCACAATGTCGAACCCGTTTTGCCAAATCCTTTTGACTGAAGATAGCTTATCTCTCAACTTAGATTTTAAGCTATCATATGTGTAAAACTTTACACTGTGCACTGAGCACTACTCATTTCTTTGGACTCGAAATGTGCGCCTGTTTCAGAGAGCTGTGAACACTCAATACATGTGAATGTTCCTATCAGCAATTCTCTTCACCTGTTTACAATTAGACTCTAAAATTCAAACCACAGACTCATTAACTAACAACTTAGATATCCTCAAAAGGATTTCACAAATGATCTACCACAGACGGAGTAGACGCAGAAACATCGGGCGCAACATTTCCTTCATTTCAGGAGAAGACTACAACTGAAAAGTGAGAGAGACTTCAACTTCTTTCTCAACTGTCTATTGACATTTTACAATCACTAATTTCTCTATTCCTATGCTCATACATGGTCTCTCTTTGTCTTCTCTCTTCTGCTCTCTATTTGCCCGACATTTTTCAAAAGTATTTATAGACATCTATGTACAAACTCTCATCAAAACATAAGTATATGTAACCTATGTTATAACTAATGTACATATGTGTACATGTCCTTCACTCTTGTGAATGTGTCCATTTTCTTCACTCCAAATCTTCAATTGGTGATTGATATGCACCAACAGCTCCCCCTCAATCATCAATTGAGGTTTCTCCTTTCTTCTTTATACCTGCCATGTCCTTAAACTTCTGTAGCTTTGGTCCATCCAAGCTCTTTGTAAGCATATCAGCTATCTGATCCTTTGTTGAAGTATGTATGACTTCAATCTCCTTATCCATCACTTTCTCTCTTAGAAAGTGATACTGAATCTCAATGTGTTTAGTCCTGGCATGAAAAACAGGATTAGCAGCTAAATACAATGAACTCATGTTATCTCCATATATGATTGGTACTTCATGCACAATGTCAAGACTCTTCATCAAGGTCTTAACCCAAATTACTTCCTTTGCAGCTTCAACCATGCCTTTATACTCTGCTTCTGTAGAAGATAAAGCAACTGTATGTTGCTTCTTGGAACACCATGAGATAAGTTTATCTCCCACATAACACATGTATCCAAATGTAGATCTTCTATCATCTGGATTACCTGCCCAATCTGCATCACTATAAATTTTGATATTTGTATCTGAGGTAAACCCATAATACAAACCTTCATTGAGTGTACCCTTAATGTACCTCAACACCCTTTGTCCTGCAATCCAATGTTCTTTCCTTGGGCAATGCATAAATTGAGACAATACCCCTACTGCATATGATAAATCAGGTCTAGTTAGAGTAGCATAGATAAGGCTACCAACCAAACTCTGATATTGTCTCATGTCCTTGAATTCTTCACCTCCATACTTACTCAATTTGTGATTCACCTCCATTGGTGTAGGTGCTACCCTGCAATCATCCATTTTAAACTTGATTAACAAGTTCTTCAAATACCTTTCTTGGGTCACAAATACTCCATGTTGAGTATATGTAATCTCCATGCCCAAGAAGTATGACAAGTCTCCCAAGTCACTTATCTTGAACTCCTTTTCCATTTGCCTCTTGAGCTTTTGTATTCCTTCTTCATCTGTACCTGTAAGAATTATATCATCAACATATATGCACATGTATATGAAACCATTTTCACTTGCCTTGACAAGCAAGCTACTATCTGCTTTAGACACCTGAAATCCAAGTTCTTTTAGGAACTTCACAAGTCTATAGTTCCATGCCCTTGGGGCCTGCTTCAAGCCATACAAAGCTCTCTTGAGCTTGCACACATGATCTGGATACCTTTTATCTCTGAACCCTTGAGGTTGCTCCATGAATACATCATCTGAAATATAACCATTCAAAAAAGCATTCTTCACATCAAGTTGACATAGCTTCCAACCTTTACATGCAGCAATAGCAATAAGTGTCCTTATGGTTGTCATCTTTGCCACAGGACTATAGGTCTCATCATAATCAATACCATATGTTTGAGCAAAACCTTTGACCACAAGTCTAGCTTTGTACCTAGACACACTTCCATCTGCAAACCTTTTTGTCTTGTAGACCCATTTGCATCCAATAATCTTCTGACTATTTGGTTTAGGAACCAAATCCCAAGTTTGATTCTCCAATAGTGCATCATATTCTTCCTGCATAGCACTCTCCCATTTTTCCTTACCTTTTGCCTCTTCATATGTAGAAGGGTCTTCATCTGTATTCACCATATAAGCATAATCTTTTGTGGCTAGAAATGAAGTATCATAACTATACCTTGTAGGTTGCCACCTATTTCTTGTTGACCTTCTGAGTTCTCCACTCCTTGAGGTTTCTGGCTCTTCACATTCAGGATCAAATCTTGGTGTCTCTTCCACTTCAACCTGCACTTCATTATTCTCTTGCTCATCAAATATTTGAACTTTTGATTTACCTTTTCTTTGACTCACTTCTTCTTCCACATCTGTATTGATATTGATTGTACCTGCATACCAAGTGTTTTGTTCATCAAATGTAACATCTTTAGAAACCATAAATTGTTTTGTTGATGGACTCCACAATCTATAGCCCATCTGCTTATCATCATAGCCAATGAAAACATACTTTTCAGCTTTGGGTTCCAATTTGTGTCTTAATTGTGATGGCACATATGCATATGCCACACACCCAAAAACTCTGCAATGATCTAAGGTAGGTCTCTTACCCCACCAAGCCTCATATGGTGTCATACCCTGCAAGGCTTTACATGGTAACCTATTGACCAAATAAGTGGCTGTATTTACAGCCTCAGCCCACAAGTAATTAGGGCAATCTTTCTCCTTCATCATGGATCTTGCAAACTCAACGAGAGTTCTATTTCTCCTTTCTGCAACACCATTTTGTTGAGGAGAGTACCTGCAAGTAATTTCCCTTTTTACACCTGCATTCCATAAATAATCACTGAACTCATTTGAGAAATACTCTCCCCCTCCATCTGACCTTAGTCTCTTCAACTTATGACCTGTAATTCTTTCTGCATATGCATGATAGTGTTTAAATGTATTAAACACTTCTGACTTATCTTTGATCACATAGATAGTGATCCACCTAGTAGCATCATCAACATAAATCACATAATACCTTGATCCATTTATACTGAAATCTTTTGATGGTCCCCACACATCTGTGTGTACCAACTCAAGCTTCTCTGAGTGCATAAAACCATGCTTGGAATAGGAATGTTTATGAGCCTTACCTAATTGACATGCCTCACATTTGTATGTCATATGTTGACCTGCAACATTAGGCAATCCAAGCACTGAACCATTGTTAACCATATCTTTAATACCTCTTTCATTGAAATGTCCAAGCCTCTTGTGCCAAAGATCTAACTCAGAGATCTTATGTCCTCCATATGTGAACATTGCATGACCAATGTTACCCTGAATCTTCAATGTAAATAGTCTTCCTTCTTTTTTCCCTGAAACAATCTGTTTATACCCTTGGCTAGGGTCTTCCACATATACTCCATCATTAGTGAACCTTACTTCATATCCCTTTTCAACAATTTGACCTACACTTATCAAATTCTTAGGGATTGTAGGAACATACAAGACCTTACTCAATAAGGTGCTTCCATCCTTGGCCTTCACTGATCCAATTGACTTCACATTGTGCTTTGTGTTGTCACCTGTTTGGACAACATGATTAAAAACTTTACTTTCCAAATCAGTCATCAAAGATATGTTACCACTCAGGTGATTGCTACACCCTGAGTCAATGTAGAAGACTCTTTGATCTTCACTCTGCCTTTCACAAGTTGCATTCATTATCAATGTTGAATCTTCCTTTTGATCTGAAGCATAATTGTAGTAGGTGTTGTTGTATTGTTGACTTTGGAATCCTCTACCTGCATTTCTTCCAAAGTAATTTCTTCCACCTCTACCTCTGTAATTACCTCTTTGATTTCTGCCACCTCTTCCTCTTGCATTATAATTTTGATTATATCCACCATTATTCTGATTATTATGCCAACAATCATTAGCTAAATGATTTGTCTTACCACAAATCCAGCAAGCTTTGCCTCCATCTTTGTTATTCCTGCCTCTTCCTCTACCTTTGCCACCTCCTCTTCCTCTTAGGAAGTTGGCTTGAGTAGTTGTTCCTTCATCTTCACCTGCTTGTTGTTTTCCTTTGCTATTCTTCTTCTTATCCTTTGAGTACATTGCATGACCTGTACTCTTGTCACCATCTCCTTTAACATCCTGCTCAAATGTTAGCATATGACCTAACAATTGATTTAAATCAGGAGTGAAATGGTCAAGTGATAGTTCTGTAGACAAAATAAATGGCTTCCATTTGTCATCACCTCTCAACCCTGTAAGGATTTGCCTTACCAATTTATCTTCCTCAATGTCTTCATCAACAGCTCCTAAAGCATCTGCAATATCTTTCATCCTTGTCACATAATCTGAGATGGACTGAGAAGCCTTCTTCTTGAAGGTAGTAAACTCTGCCCATAAGGATGCCTTCCTTGACTTTGTAGTGTTCTGAAAATGCTCCTCCAAAGCATTCCATATGTCAGTTGCACTTTCAAGACCTCTAATGTGAGGTAACAAGTAATCATTGACTCCCATGTAGATAATGCTCCTAGCTTGAGCATCTTTCTTCATCCAATTTTTCAAATCTGCTAACTCTTCCCTAGTTGGAACACTAGGATCTCTGAACTCTGGCTTCTCTTCTTCTCCTGTGATATAACCAATTAAATCTTTGCTCATAAGATGAGCTTCCATCCTCATTGACCATGCAGGATAGTTTTCCCTATCCAATTTCTCTATCTGTAGAGCATCTCCCATCTTGTGTCCACCTGTGTATTGAAAACTTCAAGCTTTACAAGCAATGTATGTACCTTTACTTCGAATTAGGCTCCTTTTGCCTTTCTTGATGTCGAGTAGACTTCTCCTCAGCCTTTTGACTCCAAGCTTTCACTTCTTAGTTCTTCAAATGTTGAACTTCTTGAATCTGCAGCAGTCGGGACCTTCCTTTCCTTGATTTGATGTCTCCTGCTCTGATACCACTGATGGAGAGTGTTAATCTCCAAAAGAACAACCTACTCTTGAATTTAGAACACCTCTATATCAAGAGTAAGTCAAAACCTTCACTAAATTAGAGGTCCAATCTCCAAATTATCAAACTTAAGATAATCTGTGAAGAAGATGAAACACAGAAAAGTCTGCTGCACTATTTCCTCACATTTACCTATCAAATGTGTAAAGTTTTTGATGAAACTTTGTACGAATCATCTCCTAGGGATTGCGCATCATCTCCAAGTTAAATTACTTCAAAAGCTATAGTATAACTTGAGAAATCAATTTCACAAGTTACATATGTCAGAAACTGTTACTCAGAACAATCGATTCTACACCCCTAACTTCTTAACTTTGGTTCTCACAATGTCGAACCCGTTTTGCCAAATCCTTTTGACTGAAGATAGCTTATCTCTCAACTTAGATTTTAAGCTATCATATGTGTAAAACTTTACACTGTGCACTGAGCACTACTCATTTCTTTGGACTCGAAATGTGCGCCTGTTTCAGAGAGCTGTGAACACTCAATACATGTGAATGTTCCTATCAGCAATTCTCTTCACCTGTTTACAATTAGACTCTAAAATTCAAACCACAGACTCATTAACTAACAACTTAGATATCCTCAAAAGGATTTCACAAATGATCTACCACAGACGGAGTAGACGCAGAAACATCGGGCGCAACATTTCCTTCATTTCAGGAGAAGACTACAACTGAAAAGTGAGAGAGACTTCAACTTCTTTCTCAACTGTCTATTGACATTTTACAATCACTAATTTCTCTATTCCTATGCTCATACATGGTCTCTCTTTGTCTTCTCTCTTCTGCTCTCTATTTGCCCGACATTTTTCAAAAGTATTTATAGACATCTATGTACAAACTCTCATCAAAACATAAGTATATGTAACCTATGTTATAACTAATGTACATATGTGTACATGTCCTTCACTCTTGTGAATGTGTCCATTTTCTTCACTCCAAATCTTCAATTGGTGATTGATATGCACCAACATTTTTGTTGTGGTAGGACTATAGAGAAGCTTAGCTATGTTGTTACCTCATGTGGAATTTGAAGAGAAAAACACTTCTAATGAAGATAATGTTGGACCAACTTGACATTGAATCCAATAGAACCTTACAACATAAATGATCATAAGTGATCATATAGTTAATATACAAAAAAGTGTGCACATAAGTGCTACTCCCAAAGTACATGTTAAGCATCATCCATATGATGTTTAAAGTGAGAAAGAAATTCATCTCAAGTATAGTGAAATCTTGGTGATCCAACAACTCCCCCTCAATCCAAAGTATGCTCGCGTCTTCACTTTGTGATAGGTTGAATACCTACCATAGATTTGAGTCTGCATAACTTTATCCCATCAAGTGCCTTTTATGATAAGTAAATTTCCCTTGCCATAAGTTTTTCTCTCACAAAGTGGTAATGTACTTCTATGTGCTTTTTCCTTGCATGGAAAACTGCATTTGCAATTAGATGCACAGAACTTATATTATCTCCAATTATGTGAGGCTCAAAACTTACAATTCCCAAATCTTAGTATAATTGCTTTTTGAGTTGCAATATTTAAAACTCTATACTCTGCTTCAGTTCAAGATAAAGAAATTGTTAGATGTTTGTTGGAACCTGAAAATGCTAAGTATCTAGAGGTACTTTTTCTATCATCCTTTGCTCCTGTATGATCTACATTTGAATAGATTTTAATATGAAAATCTGAAGAGTAAGGATAGAAGATACCTTCATTAAGTCCTTTGAGGTACTTGATGATCAGATATCAAGCTCAACATGTGATGATCTAGGATGACACATATCACTTTTTCATTTCTGTGACATGTATAGTGGTCACACTGGTATATCTCAGGGACACTTCATTGAGCTTTACTAGATTTATCTACCAAGAGTGATGACGCATTTGTTTCTTGCTAGCTCACTCAATTGTGAACATTAGGATTTTCCTTATGTATTTTTCTTTATATATTGCACTTGTTGTATTGTTGTTTCTAGGTCATTCTTGTACATTCCTTTTATGTAACAGAAGAAGAAGAAGAAGATCATTCTTCCTTGCCTCAATATGTGTATGTGCTCCTCTTTGATTGTGAGAGTGTGTGTGTGTGAGCCCCTCTTCCTTGTCTCCTTCTTAGTGACATGGTATCAGAGGCAGTGTGGATGTAGAGAGCTTGTTGAGAAGGTCGAAGGTGAAGAGTATGCAAGAAGGCATGAAGAAAGCATGATTCACAAACGACCTCACATTGCTACGAAAATTGCCATCTCGACTTCTGTTTTGAGCTTGTAAGGTGGGGCCCATAAAAAATCCAGCTCCGTTTGCAAATTACTTGCATCTTATTTGACAATACTCAAATAATGCAAATCCAGAATTTCAAGTGATTCCGTGTACTGTTGATACACAAAAACTATGTTTTTTGTGAGATCGAGCTATCACATGATAATGCTTGTAGTGTTGGGAATCGCTATAGAAATGGGAAACACGGATGGAATGAGTCAGCTTATGATAAGTTAGACAAGAACAACTTCCATGCTTGGAGATGCTTGGAAATGTATTGACTATACGTTAGCATACAAGATAGCATGATTGGGCACATACAGGATGCCAAGACTCCAAAAGAGGCTTCGAACAGTTTGGTCATATTGTATGAGACCAATACAAAGGCACAAAAATTGCAACTCAAGAATGAGTTGCATACACTAGAGAAAAGGGCATGTCAATAAGTGACTACACCTTGAAAATCAAAAGCATATATGAGTCAATTGCATCTATTAGTGTGAATGTAGATGATGATGATGATAAGGTGGAAGTGTGCCTTCATGGTTTAGGAGCTACATATAAGCAGTTGAGAACATCTATTTAGACTAGGGAAAATATTTTAAAGCGTAAGCCTGATGGAACAGTTGACACGTATATGGCTAGGCTTGTTGCAAAAGGTTATGTACAGGAAAGCGGCATTGATTTTGATGAGACCTTTGCACCTACATGCCGTATGACTATTGTTCAGAGCATCTCTACACTTGCAGCCCATCATGGTTGGAATGTACATCAGTTGGACATTAAAACTGCATTTCTGAATGGTGACTTGCATGAAGAAGTGTATGTTTTTCAGCCCCGTGGCTTTGTGCAGAAAGGGCATGAAAACTAGATGTGCAGGTTAAAGAATGCATTATATGGTTTAAAGCAAGCACCACATGCTTGGTATGAGAAGATACATGCCTAGATGATTGCACATGGTTTTGAGAACAGTCCAACAAAAAGCACCTTATATGTTAAGCGTGCTAATGATGCGCTTCTGATCATTGTGGTTTATGTTGATGACATGCTACTCACTGGTCCTCATGAGAGGCATATTGCTGATTTTAAGGCTGATTTGCATGCCTCATTTGAGATGTCTAATTTGGGGCATTTGCATCACTATTTGGGCATTCAATTTATGCAAGTTGATGGTGCAATGGCTTTGTGTCAAATGAAATATATTGACACATTATTGCAGTGTTTTGGCCTTGAAGACTGTAAGCCTATTGCCACTCCTATGGAGACAGGTTTACGATTGAGTCTTCATGATGTTGGAGATGCATTTGATGTTATTCTCTATCAGCACGTTGTTGGATGCTTGATTTACTTATGCATTACTCGGCCAGATATTCAGTTTGCTATCTCACAGATGAGCAAGTCTATGCATTGCCCAAGAGTCAAGCATTGGCAGGCGGTTAAGCGCATCTTTTGCTTTTGAGTGGTACTCAGCTACTTGGGTTGTTTTATCCCAAGAGGGGATCACTACCGCCAGATTTGCATGCTTTTTCTAACTCCGATTGGGTTGGTTGCTATGACACCCGTGTGTCCACTAGTGGCTTTTGCTTCATGCTTGATAGCTCATGTATATCTTGGTTGAGCAAGAAGCAGCCTACTGTGGCCACTTCCGGTTGTGAGGCTGAGTATAGGGAAGCTTTCAGAGCGACTGTTGAGTGTGTGTGGCTTAGATGCCTTATGGCTGATTTGGGTGTTGGTCAGTCTGCTGCCACCACCATCTTCACTAACAGTCAGAGCGCATTGGCCGTTGCGAGAAACCATGTGTTCCATGCTCGCACTAAGCACATTGAGGTGCATTATCATTATGTCAAAGAGAGGTTCTCTGCTAGGGAGATCAGCTTGGCATATGTGCCCATGCAGGAGAACATTGCAGACCTTTTCACGAAGGCTCCGCCTAGGGAGAGGTTTGAAGCTTTTCGCATAGCTTTGGGCTTACTTCGTTTTGTGGAGTTATCTCCACATAGCTTGGCACTTCCTTATACATGAGTGCCAGCTACTTGTTCATCCGATCACTCCCAGGGGGTATTTGTTGATATATTTAGGTAGGGATGTGTGTGATACTCTAGGACTGTCGGGGCACTTTTTTCCCTCACTAGGAGGTTTTCTTCCCCCAGCCTGTATATACACCTATTACCCTAATGGGCTACTTATCTTTGTACATTCTCTAGTAATACATTGAGTATTGTGTGTTATGCTCCAAGCTTCTTCTGCTTCCTTGTGATGTTTGCGTGCTTCCGCAGATGTCTATCTCCAACACACTGCTCATGAGAAGATGGGTCAAAACTGCAAACAATAGTAAACACCCATTCTTCTTTTTGCACAAGATTGTCCGACTCTGTTTTTGGAGTAGAGGCCTCTAAAACAACCATTCCTGCCTCTTTTTTCTTTGCCTCTTATGCAGCCAGTTTAGGACAGTTCTTTATTATATGATCATTTCCTTTACAGTACTTGCAAAACAATTTCTGCTTTTCTGATTTCTTTTCATCTTTGTCTTCCCTCTTTGATTGTGTAGAATTATTAAATTTCTGCTTAGTAGTTGAAGAGCTCCATTTTCCTTTGCCCTTCTGACTAGCCAAGAAAGCTTGATCTGCAACACGCATAATGGTCCTGTTCTGCCTAGACTGAACTTCCTACAACAGAACAGAGACTAACTCCTCAAATGACAAGGCATTTGGATTGCCTTTCATCATCAACCGAAGAGTAGAAACAAAACTCTGATATGAATCAGGAAGACCATTCAAAATAGTCTACACAAGTGAGCTATCTGGTATAACCTCATCAGCAGAAATCAACTATTCCTTCACATCTTTGATCTTTGTTTGAAAACTATCCATAGAATCACCTTCATTCATGTGCTCACTCTCCAACTGTTTTCGGAGGTAAGAAACAAGAGCCTCATGTTGGTGCAGGGCAATCAACAATTGAAGTTTTGGGTGAAGAATTGAAGTCAAGAATTGAAGAAAAGACCAAGTCATGAAGAATGGAGGAAATGCATATCCAAGAGATAAAGATGTGTACACATATGTACATTAATTCAGAGATAGTTCACTTATACTTTTGTATAGTCATGAGTTTGTAAATATTTGCCTATATATACTATGAAAAATGTCGGGGCAAAGAAGAGAGATTATGTGAGAACAAGATTTGAGGAGAATTAGATGTCGTTAGACTTTTAGAAGTGAATAGAATCTCTCTAAGATTTTCTCAAAAATTGAAAAATATTGCACCCGATCTTTCTATGTATTCTCCTTCCGTGCTTGATCATTTCAAGAATCCTTTTGTAGATGTCTAAGTCCATAGTTAATGAGTTTATGGTCTAAGTTTGAGAGCCTAATTGTAAACAGGCTGTGAGAATTAGGAGTAGGAACATTCATATGTGAAGAAGTGTTCAGTGGTTTCTGAAACAGGCGCAAAATTTGATGTTATTGTTTTGGTCAGTTCTCCTTCCACAGTGTAAAGTTTTGTGCAAGCAAGCACTCAATCTTTAAGTTGGAACAAGAGCAGTTTTAGACATAGGTGACTTGTTAAGTCTATTTCTCAAGATCTACTGAGTCTTTTGAAGTGATTTAACTTGGAGAAGGTGCGCAAACTATAGCCGACACCTTGTGCAAAGTTTCATCAAAAACTTTACACAATTGATAAGTCAAAATGAGAGTAATGTGCAGCAGACTTTCTGAAGAATCATCATCTTCACAAGTTTGGTTAAAATTTTGATAATTGGTTATTAATCCTCTAATTTGGTGAAGGTTTGGAGTTACTCTTGATATAGAGGTGTTCTAAATTCAAGAGTAGCTTATTCTTTTGGAGATTAACACTCTCCATCAGTGGTATCAGAGCAGGAAGTATCAAAATTGAAGGAAGGAGGATCCCGACTGTTGCAGCTGCAAAGAATTCAACATCTGAAGGTTCAAAAGGTGAAAGCTTGAGGGCAAAGCTTGAGAAGGATGCCATACGACATCAAGGAAGACAGAAGGAGTATCATTCGAAGTAAAGGTACATCTATTACTCATAAAGTTTGAAGAATTCAATACACAGGTGAAGAGAGGATGGGAGATTCTCTTCAGATAGAGAAATTGGATAGAGAGAACTATTCAACATGGTCAATGAGGATGGAAGCTCATCTTATGAGCAAAGATTTGATAAGTTATATCACAGGTGAAGAAGAAAAGCCTCAGTTCAGAGATCCTAGTGTTCCAACTAGGAATTATCAGAGTTGAAGAATTGGATGAAGAAAGATGCTCAAGCTAGGAGCATTATCTATATGGAAGTCAATGACTACTTGCTACCTCACATTAGAGGTTTTGAAAGTGCAAGTGATATATGGAATGCTTTGGAAGAGCATTTCCAAAACACCACAAAGTCTAGGAAGGCATCCTTGTGGGAAAAATTTACCACATTCAAGAAGAAGGCCTCTCAATCCATCTCCGATTATGTAACATGGATGAAGGACATTGCAAATGCATTAGGAGCGGTTGATGAAGACATTGAGGAGGATAAATTGGTAAGGCAAATCCTCACAGGTTTGAGAGGTGATGACAAATGGAAGCCATTCATTTTGTCTACTGAATTATCACTTGATCATTTTACTCCTGACTTAAATCAGTTGTTAGGACATATGTTAACCTTTGAGCAAGATGTCAAAGATGAAGGTGACAAGAGTACAGGTCATGCAATGTATTCAAAGGATAAGAAGAAAAATATCAAAGGAAAGCAACAAGAAAATGAGGATGAAGGTACAACTAGCCAAGCTAACTTCCTAAGAGGAAGAGGAGGTGGCAAAGGTAGAGGAAGAGGCAGGAGTAATAAAGATGGAGTCAAAGCTTGCTGGATTTGTGGTAAGACAAATCACTTAGCTAATGAATGTTGGCATGATACTCAGAGTAATGGTGGATATAATCAGAATTTTAATTCAAGAGGAAGAGGTGGCAGGAATCAAAGAGGTAATTTCAGAGGTAGAGGTAGTAGAGGTTACTTTGGAAGAAATGCAGGTAGAGGATTCCAAAGTCAACAATACAACAATACCTACTACAATTATGCTTCAGATCAGAAGGAAGATTCAACATTGATAATGAATGCAACTTGTGAAATGCAAAGTGAAGATCAAAGAGTCTTCTACATTGACTCAGGATGTAGCAATCATCTAAGTGGTCACATAGCCTTGATGACTGATTTGGAAAATAAGGTAACTAATCATGTAGTTCAAACAGATGACAATACAAAGCACAATGTGAAGTCAATTGGATCAGTGAAGGCCAAGGATGGTAGCACCCTCTTGATTAAGGTCTTGTATGTTCCTACAATTCCTAAGAATTTGATAAGTGTAGGACAAATTGTTGAAAAAGATTATGAAGTTAGATTCACTAATGAAGGAGTGTTTGTGGAAGATCCTAGCAATGGGTATAAACAGATTGTTTCAGGGAAGAAAGAAGGAAGATTGTTCACATTGAAGATCCAAGGTAATGTTGGTCATACCTTGTTTACCTATGGAGGACATAAGATCTCTGAGTTAGATCTTTGGCACAAAAGGCTTGGACATTTTAATGAAAGAGGTATCAAAGATATGATTAACAATGGTTCAGTGCTTGGATTGCCTAATGTTGCAAGTCAACATATGACATACAGATCTGAGGCATGTCAATTAGGTAAGGCTCATAAGCAATCTTATTCCAAGCATGGTTTTATGTATTCAGAAAAACTTGAGTTGGTACACACAGATGTGTGGGGACCATCAAAGGATTTTAGTATCAATGGTTCAAGGTATTATGTGATTTATGTTGATGATGCTACCAGATGGATCACTATCTATGTGATCAAAGATAAGTAAGAGGTATTCAATACATTCAAACATTATCATGTGTATGTAGAGAGAGTTACAGGTCATAAGTTGAAGAGACTAAGGTCAGATGGAGGGGGAGAGTATTTCTCTAATGAGTTCAGTGATTACTTGTGGATTGCAGGTATAAAGGGAAATTACTTGCAGGTACTCTCCTCAACAAAATGGTGTAGCAGAGAGAAGAAATAGAACTCTTGTTGAGTTTGCAAGGTCAATGATGAAGGAGAAAAATTGCCCTAATTATTTGTGGGTTGAGGCTGTAAACACAGCTACTTATTTGATCAATAGGTTACCATGTAAAGCTTTGCACGGTATGACACCATATGAGGCATGGTGGGGTAAGAGACCTACTCTAGATCATTGCAAAGTATTTGGATGTTTGGCATATGCATATGTGCCATCACAATTAAGGCACAAATTAGAACCTAAAGCTGAAAAGTATGTATTCATTGGTTATGATGATAAGCAGAAGGGATATAGGTTGTGGAGTCCATCCACAAAACAATTCCTTGTATCAAAAGATGTTAAATTTGATGAGCAAGGTACTTGGTATGCAGGTACAATCAATATTAATGCAAGTGATGAAGAATTTGTGAATCAAAAGAAAGATAAATCAAAAGTTCAGATATTTGATGAGGAGGAGAATAATGAAGTACATGTTGAAGTTGAAGAAGTGCCAAGATTTGATCCAGAGTGTGATGAACAAGAAACCTCAAGAAGTGGAGAACTCAGAAGGTCATCAAGACAGAAATGGCAACCTACAAGGTATAGCTATGACACTTCTTTTTTGGCTACCAAAGATTATGCTTATATGATAAAGGCAGATGAAGACCCTTCTACATATGAAGAGGCAAAAGGTAAGGAGAATTGGGAAAAAGCTATGCAGCAAGAGTATGATGCATTGATGGAGAATCAGACATGGGAGTTGTTTCCTAAACCAAATAGCCAGAAGATCATTGGATGCAAGTGGGTCTACAAGAAAAAGAGGTATGCAAATGGAAGTGTTTCTAGATATAAAGCTAGACTTGTTATGAAGGGTTTTGCTCAGACTTATGGTATAGATTATGATGAGACCTATAGTCCTGTGGCAAAGATGACAACCATTAGGACACTCATAGCCATTGCTGCATGTAAAGGTTGGAAATTATGTCAATTAGATGTGAAGAATGCTTTTTTGAATGGTTATATTTCAGATGATGTTTTCATGGAGCAACCCCAAGGATTCAGAGGAGAAAGGTATCCAGAGTATGTATGTAAGCTCAAGAGAGCTTTGTATGGTTTGAAGCAGGCCCCAAGGGCATGGAATTATAGACTTGTGAAGTTCTTGAAAGAACTTGTATTTCAAGTATCTAAAGCGGATAGTAGCTTGCATGTCAAAGCAAGTGATGATGGGTTCATATACATGTGCATATATGTTGATGATATAATTCTTACAGGTACAGATGAGAAAGGCATTCAAAGCCTAAAGAAGCAAATGGAGAAAGAGTTCAAAATCAGTGACTTGGGAGACTTGTCATATTTCTTGGGCATGGAGATCTCATACACTCAACATGGAGTGTATGTAACTCAAGAAAGGTATTTGAGAAACTTGTTGATCAAGTTTAATATGAATGATTGCAGGGTAGCACCTACTCCAATGGAGGTGAATCACAAATTGAGCAAATATGGAGTTGGAGTATTATCTCAATTCATGCATTGTCCTAGGAAAGAACATTGGATTGCAAGTCAAAGAGTGTTGAGGTACATTAAGGGTACACTCAAAGAAGGTTTGTATTATGGTTTTACATCAGATACAAACATCAAGATATATAGTGATGCAGATTGGGCAGGTAATCCTAATGATAGGAGATCAACTTATGGATACATGTGTTATGTGGGAGATAAGTTAATTTCTTGGTGTTCAAAGAAGCAACACACAGTTTCTTTATCATCTACAGAGGCTGAGTACAAAGGCATGGTTGAAGCTACAAAGGAAGTAATATGGCTTAAGACTCTGATGAAGAGTTTTGACATCACTCAGAGTACACCCACTATTCATGGAGATAACATGAGTTCATTTTATTTAGCTGCTAATCCTGTTTTTCATGCCAGGACTAAAGACATTGAGATTCAGTATCACTTTCTAAGAGAGAAGGTGATGGATAAAGAGATTGAAGTCATACATACTTCAACAAAAGATCAGATAGTTGATATGTTAACCAAAAGCTTGGATGGACCAAAGCTACAGAGATTCAAAGACATGGCAGGTATAAAGAAGATAGATAAAACCTCAATTGATGATTGAGGGGGAGCTGTTGGTGCAGGGCAATCAACAATTGAAGTTTTGGGTGAAGAATTGAAGTCAAGAACTGAAGAAAAGACCAAGTCATGAAGAATGGAGGAAATGCATATCCAAGAGATAAAGATGTGTACACATATGTACATTAATTCAGAGATAGTTCACTTATACTTTTGTATAGTCAAGAGTTTGTAAATATTTGCCTATATATACTATGAAAAATGTCGGGGCAAAGAAGAGAGATTATGTGAGAACAAGATTTGAGGAGAATTAGATGTCATTAGACTTTTAGAAGTGAATAGAATCTCTCTCATTACTCAGATGTAAGATTTTCTCAAAAATTGAAAAATGTTGCGCCCGATCTTTCTGTGTATTCTCCTTCCGTGCTTGATCATTTCAAGAATCCTTTTGTAGATGTCTAAGTCCATAGTTAATGAGTTTATGGTTTAAGTTTGAGAGCCTAATTGTAAACAGGTTGTGAGAATTATGAGTAGGAACATTCATATGTGAAGAAGTGTTCACTGGTTCTTGAAACAGGCGCAAAATTTGATGTTAATGTTTTGGTCAGTTCTCCTTCCACAATGTAAAGTTTTGTGCAAGAAAGCACTCAATCTTTAAGTTGGAAGAAGAGTAGTTTTAGACATAGGTGACTTGTTAAGTCCATTTCTCAAGATCTATTGAGTTTTGAAGTGATTTAACTTGGAGAAGGTGTGCAAACTATAGACGACACGTTATGCAAAGTTTCATCAAAAACTTTACACAATTGATAAGTCAATGAGAGAGTTATGTGCAGCAGACTTTCTGAAGAATCATCATCTTCACAAGTTTGGTTAAAATTTTGATAATTGGTTATTAATCCTCTAATTTGGTGAAGGTTTGGAGTTACTCTTGATATAGAGGTGTTCTAAATTCAAGAGTAGCTTATTCTTTTGGAGATTAACACTCTCCATCACCTCATTCCTAGCTTGGTACAATGTGGTAAGTGTATCCCAAGCATCCTTAGCTGTTCTGCAAGAGTGAATGTGAGGAATAATGGCACATTTGATAGACAAAGCTATCAATGCATATGCTTGAGCATCTCTGCCATCCCAACAAATCTGCTTTATAGTAGGTGCAGCAGAAACCGAAGCACGAATAGGAATATGCAAAATATCATCATCTTTGACACCCTCTGCATCAGCTTCTATACCTACAGTTGTAATAGTTGCAGATGTGATAGGACATTTTTCAACACCCTGAACAATGTTCCACAGTCCTTTTGCAACCAATACATGTCGCATCATATAAGCCCATAACGGGTAGTTGGTACCATCCAACTTATCCTCAACAGCCAACATACGGAATACATCACTGCTTTCAGCCATGGCCAGTGACTAAAATACCTTGATGCAAAAAATTGGCTGTATCTCAAAAAGCTGAATAGAACTACCCAGACAAATTCTACTAGACCTGTAGCAGACTTTGAGATGCTTATATTGACAAACCAAAACTGGTATATACCTTTGGCACAAAAAGATGAAATAGCCTGCACAAGCGCTACAATAGTGTGTTCGAGGCCGAAACAAGCTCCGATCGCAATTTCGGCACCACAAATCAAAGCTGTTTTGATCTCGAAAACACGCTGAGTATGTTCATCAAAATTCGTGTGATTCTGATATTGCAACCCGAGGAGTGTCGATGACGCCCTAGATGAAGCAACAACGTGCTTTGATACCAATTGTTGGAGTTAGATGTCTGTGAAAGCACATGAATAGCACAAGGAAGAAGAAGAAGCTTGGAGTTCAACACGAAATATTGAATGTATTACCGCTAGAATGTACAAAGATAAGTAGCCCATTAGGGCAGTAGCCGTATATACAAACCGGGGGAAAAAAAAACCTCCTAAAGAGGGAAAAAAGTGCCCCGGCAGTCCTAGTGTGTTCACACACATCTAAACATATCAACATCAATATCAAGAAAAACTACACAACCTGATGTGTGTGGAAAGTTTTGGAGTTCTTAATCTATCAGCTAGTAATGTAGTAGTTAAAGTATATTTGGAGTTTGTCTCATTCTACTTAGTAGTAGTAGTACATATCACAGACTTCTAATAGCAATTTTTTTCCTGGAGTTTTCTCACGTAGTCAAGTTCTTAATCTATTTGGGGGACAAATGAACTACATCATGGTATATGTTCTAAAAATCTATGGGATTTCAAATGTATTGGGGCCTACATAAGTGGTATGTCTCTTGGAGGCTTCTCCACAAGTCTTTGTGTTCTTCAACTACTCATAAGTTACAGAAGTGAGGTGCCCTTTGAAGTCTGCTCAACAATGTAGGCTCTTAATCATCAAGATTCGTCCTTTAAATGAAGGGCATGTTAGGTATATGCATTGAGTAGCTTGCTTTTGTGTTGCAACTTGGTATAGTTTTGATGATTAAAGGTATGTCTGTATGTATCAGGTCTTTGTTACCAAACTTGCAAATAGTATAGCTACAATATTGGTGTAGGGTTGAAGGGTCTTCCAACAGCATTTTGAATATAAGTTCTTTCATGTGATACCTTGCAAGTTCATGCTCATGGTGTGTGTGTGTGTGTGTATTGTGGGGTCCATGTATGAGCATGCATTCAATCTTAGTTCTATATCCGCTATGGCACACTGATGAATAGTGGGGATGACATAGTATTGTGTTGATGCTATGTATAATGTAGCTGATTTGCCATATAGCTTTGTGGTTAACTACCATGAGTTTATAATTCCACTTTCATTGGAAAGTAAATTTTGGGGTTTACCAAGACTCCATCTAGTATATATTTGGTATCAACCATCTTCACATAGGATAATAATAGGTATGGCTCACATGCATTGTATGGCATTGCATGATAATAATAGGTGCATTGGTATGGATCATAAGCATAGGATAATAATTGAGCAAATAAAGTTGAAGCCTTTCTTGCTATTATGGCTACTTCTCTCCAAGTTGTCTGGGGTTGGATTCTATGATAGCTACGAAGTCATGAAATTACATATTTGGGCAACAAGAGTATTTCATTTTGATGGGGAAGTCTTGATAGGATGATTCATTTATTTGATGCACACCTATCTTATCCTATTTGATTACTTGATTTTTTACACTGTATAATTTGAAATGAAGAAGATTACAAAGAAAAGATAGTAGAAGGGATTTAGGATAGTGAACCATATCAAATACTCAAACATTTGTATATTTTTAAGGGAGCTTACTAGAAACTTTGCCTAATTTTTTATGTTTAAAATAGAAGTTATAAACAAAATTCACCAGCTTCTCTTTATTTCAAATGGAAAATATTGTAAAGATTCGCCAAAATATTTATACTTATAATATGAGATAATTAGAGAAATTCGCCCATATTTATATACTTTTGAGTGAGGGGGTGGTCTTATTTTTTACCCTGGTCACCACCATTTTTGCTCATAGTCGGTGCATTATGGGTTGCAAGAAACCTTGTGTTCCATGCTCAAAAAAAATCCCATTAAGATGTAGTATCATTATGTCAAGGAGAGACTCTAGTGGAGATATTAGTTTGGCTTATGTGAGAACACAAGAAAATATTGCAGAGCTTTTCACAAGGCTCTACCTAGAGAGAAATTTGAAGCTCTTCATAAAGATTTGGTCTTACTTTCTTTTGTGGATTGATTTCATGTGAGGAGGTGATGGCAGAGTATAGGGATGAGAGGTTCATTGTAAAAAACTTATTTAGAGCTACCTATGTCTTGCTTGAACACATCAATGTACTTCCTAAGAGGACTTAGAGAAGCTTGTAAGAGGTAGAAACATGAGTTGCGAAGTGAAGAAGTTTGGTCCAGCACAAGACCAGCCCTTGCACTTATGAAGAATCAAAAAGGCCTTATAGGCATGTGATTAGAGCAATAAAATCCACTAAGTACTTTGGAGAACCAAGGAGAAAGATTTGACACAAAACAGATAGGTTCGCACATTAACTAGCTCAAAAAACTTCTATCTTTGGATAAAACGATCAACTTCAAATGCTCATAGCAGCTAGCATGATTACAATTGAAAAATTTCATTTTTGAGGAATGATACACATAGCGTTTAATTTCTAAAATGCACGTGTACAAGTAACTAACAAGATATGCGTCTAGAATGAACTTAGCACTCAACAAAGTTACCCCCTATTTTTTAGGGTTGTGTAAAGATAGACCCTAAGACAGTAAAATTGAGATTTCACCAAATCTTACTAAACCAAATGCTTTGAAAATATGTAAACATAAATTATGCACTAACATCTTTCAAATGAATGCTCAGTCATTCAATTTGAAGTTGTGTAGAGAGAGCAACAACCTCTCCAAGTTCACTATTCTTGAAGAAGATGTTGCAGAGAAATGAAGGAGAAACACAATGATGACCCAATATATGTACATTGACTCAATGTATTGTACAATGGTTTTGAAGTTTTTATATAGACTCTTGAAGTCTTCCATAACTTCTACAAGTTAATTTTTGAATTCAAATCAAGGCAGGATAGTTTGTTGAAGAGAATCAATTCACTTCCCTATAATCTAGGAAAAGTGAAGATCTAATCTGATCTAGTTTTCGGTGATTGATTGATTGATTGATTGTCAATCTCAAACACCTCAAATTTTTGGAATGTAAGCTCTCTTTTTCTCCTTTTACATGTGAAAAAATCCATGCATTAAATTGGTAAATGATTCATAAAAAATCCTTATGAAAAATACCCAAAATGAGCACAAATAAAAATCTCTTCAATGGGGAACTTTGACATAATTTAAATGATGAATGTTTTATATAGAGCTAATCCACCTCAAGCATAGTGTAAGCTTGATGGTCCAATAGCTCCCCCTCAAGCTAAAGTATGCTTGAGTCTTCATTCTTTAATAGGTTGAATACCTGCCATTGATTTAAATCTGCAAAGCTTTATTGCATCAAGTGCCTTTGTCATCATATATGTTACTTACTTTTCAGTTGCGACAAAAGAAATTTCAATCCCCTTTGCCATGAGCTTCTCCCTGATGAAGTGGTAATGAACCTTTATGTGTTTGGTTCTTGTATGGAAAATAGGGTTTGTCGCTAGATGCACGGAACTTAGATTACCTCTAAATATATGAGGTTTGGAACTCACAAGTCCGAAATCTAAGTACAATGCTTTTAACCATATTGCCTTTTGAGTTGTTATGGTCAAACCTCTATACTCTACTTCAAATGAGGATAAAGCAATTTTTTGTTGCTTCTTGGAACTCCATGATACTAGCTTTGAACCTGCAAATGCTAAGTAATCAAAGGTACTTCTTTTATCATCCTTAGCTTCTACCCAATCTACATCTGAATAGATTTTGATAGCCAAATATGAAGAGTAAGGATAGAGTATACCTTCATCGATTGTACCTTTGAGGTACTTAAGTACTCTCTTAGTTTCATCCATGTGTGGTCTCCTTGGTGAGTGCATGAATTGTCTTAGAACTCCTACACTATATGAGATATCTGAAGTTGGATGAGTAGCAAATATCAAGCTATATACCAAGCTTTGATACCTTTAAATGTCTTCAATTTTCTAACCTTCATAAAGATTAAGTTTATGATTCATCTCCAAAGGTGTACCTGCAGGTTTAGTGTTCTCCATTTTGAACTTAGCAAGTAGATCCTGAATGTATCTCCACTAATTCAAATACATTCCTTCATCTATGTATATGACATGTATACTTAGGAAGAATGTGAGCTCACCTAAATCACTGATTTCGAATTCCTCTTGCATATGCCTTTTGATCCTTTGTATGACATTCAAGTCATCTCATGTCATAATAATGTCATCTACATATACACATAGATAGATAACCTCATTGTGATCACTTTTGATTAAAGAAGGATCTGAGTTGCTAGGTATGAACCCTTGATCCTGTCAGTACATAACCAACCTATAATTTCAAGCTTTAGGAGCTTCTTTCAATCCATAGAATGCTTTCTTAAGTCTGCAAACATAAGATATATGATAAGGGTTTTCAAAACCTTGAGCTTGTGACATGTATACCTCTTCACTTATCCAACCATTTAAAAATGCATTTTTCACATCAAGTTGGAGGACTCTCCAATTTCGTGCAGTACCTACACTTATCAATGTTCTAATTGTAGTCATCTTTGCAACTCGTGAGAATGTTTCCTCATAGTCTATAACATGAGTTTGTGAGCATCCTTTAGCAACTAACCTTGTTGTGTACTTGCAAATTGATCCATCTGAGTTTCGTTTTGAGTTCATATACCCATATATAACCAATTACCTTTTGATTGGGTGACCTTGGAACCAAATACCAAGTATCCATCCTTGTCAATGCATTTATTTCTTCTTTCATATCCTTTTCCCAATTAGGGTTTCCCTTTGCCTCTTCATAGGTTGAGGGTTCTTCTGTAATTGAATCCTTTGCCAAGCAGATTGAATGCTTTCTAATAAATGTGGAATCATATCCATACCTTTTAGCTTCTCTTTTCTCCCTTGTTGGCTTCCTAGATGCTTGTTTGGAGCATTCTCCACACTCTTGCATTTTTGCTTTGCCTCTTGACTTCCATAGATTGTAATCCTTTTTCCTTTCATCTAGGTTTCATTTGTATAACTTCTTGTATCTTGGATGTGTGTATCATGCTTGCTTCCTAATTGCTGGAAATCAGAATCAAGATCATATGATAGAGTGACCTTATGTTTGTCTTCATCATACCAAGACTTGTGCTCTTCAAACACAACATCCCTACTTGTAGTGAATTGCTTGGTTGAAGGATTATAGAGTCTGTAACCCATCTGAGTTGAATCCTATCCAATAACGTCTGCCTTTATTTCCCTTTCATCTCGCTTACCTCTTATTTGAAAAGGTACATGAGCACAAGCTAAACAACCAAATACCTTGCTTCTCTTCAGGTGTAACTTGATGTGCAACAGCAGTCGGAGTTCTGTTCATGATGTATACAGCAGTATGCATAGCTTCTGCCCAATAACAATGAGGCATATTCTTCTCAACCATTAAGGCTCTTGCTATTTCTACAATATGTCTATTTTTGCGTTTAGCAATGCCATTCTATTGTGGTGTGTACCTGCATGAAAACTAACGCCGAAATCCATGATTTTTTAGAAAACTGCTGAACTCATTTGATATGTATTCACCTCCTCCATCAGATCTTGATGTCTGAATGTACTTCCTTGTCTTCTTTTCCACCATAACTCTAAAATTCTAGAAGTGAGTGAACATCTCGCTCTTCTCTTTCATGAAATATACCCATACTTTGTGTGTATGGTCTATTAGTATATGATCAATGTCTACCCCTCATTATTGTATGCACATTTTGTAAGGCCCCCGTTATGAGGAGAAGCCAAGCGTGCATTACCCAATTGATGGGAATCCCAACTTGTATGTTGGATGAAGGTCATATTGGACCATGTAAGGTATTGTAAGGAAAGGGAGTTACCAGGGTCCCCAATTGGGGGGTCCGGGGCAGCGGAGAGCAGCCCCGACTGGGGGGTCCAAGGGGGCCAGCGGGCCCCCTGGCTGGGGGGTCCTAGGGGGCCAACGGGCCCCCAGGTGGGGGTCCGGGGGCAACGCCCTCGGCGCGACGGTAAAGGGAATATTCCATAGAATATTCCCTGTCAAAGTCAGAAATCATTTATATTTGTTAGGTCGGTTCAACCGGTCTAAGCCGTGTATGACAATTACGCAAGTGGTGGCTGCCCACGCTCTACCGCCCATGTATAGCCGTCCATGGAAGGCCACCCATGATCCTCTATATACATGACTTCTACACTACCTGAGACATCAAGTTGAGCCAGCATACCTCTACCTTGTATCTCCCTATCTAGAGTTGTCTAGATCACCATTTAAGTTGTACCTTGAGAGCGCACGGGTGGACAACGCCATCATCTTTGTACTTGCTGCTAGTAGAAAATTGTTGAGATTCTCCTATATTTGTTATCTTCTCTGCTATTGCTCCTGTGTTGTATTGTGTAACTATTGTCTTACATGGTCACAACAATGAATGTAACATAAAACCTGCAACCATCCATAGATGTGGTCTTTGTTGAACCCCAAATATTTGTATGTACTACTTCTAGCACATTCTCATTAACATGCTTGTCATGTGGAAATGATGCTCTTGACTGTTTACCGAATTGACATGCTGCACATACCTTTTGCATTTCTGCAACTTTGAAATTTGGTAGTGCATGGACAATCTCCTTTGACTGCATCAGTTTCAGCCTTTGCAAGTTTGCATGTCTGATCTGTTTGTGCCATATCTCTATATCTGCAATAACTCCTGCACCTATTGCAAACATGGTTGCATTCATTTCAGGAATCTTCACATTTAAGGTGAACATCCTACCCACTTTGTTTCCTTTGGCAACCAATCGTCCATTATGCTTGTAATCTTCTACATATAATCCATCAGCATTGAACCTGACTTGTAATCCCTGGTCAACCATTTGTCCAACTGAAACCAAATTCTTTGTTATATTTGGAACATGCAACACATCAACAAGATGTTTTACCTTCCCGTCCTCCATAGACAATGCTATGTTTCCTGTATGCTCAATAGGATGCGATGTATCATCACCTGTTTCAACATATCCAGGAACTGGCATTTTCTGCAAAGTACTAAACCATTCTGCATGACTAGTCATGTGATTTGAAGCACCTCAATCAACATACCAGACATTATCATTCGATTTTGAAACACCAGCAGACATCGTATTCATCATGTGATGTTGAACCATAAATAGCTTCTCAGAATCATTTGCACTTGTGGATGCATAGTTGTTTTGCTGCCTTCTGTTATTTTGATTCTTCAACCTATAATCACGTTCAAAGTGTCCAAGTTTACCACAATTCTAGCATCCTTTACTATCATTACCTGAATCATTTCTTTGGAAATTTCTATGACCTCTTTGGCTCCCCCTGCCTCGAATTGTCCTCTTCCTCCTGCATGATTCTGTTGTTGACCTTGGTCTTGGTTACTGTTTCCTCTTCCACTTCCAAAACCTCTACCTTTGCCTTTTCATCTGCCAGAGTAGAATACCTGCTCAGAACTAGGCTTTCCTTGGGAGTTTGAATCCTCCCAAGATTTTTTTCTTCAATAATCAGCATAGATACCAGATCAGCAAAATTCGGAATATTTTCCCTGTTCTATATGGAAGTTCTGAAATGCTTATATGCAGCTCCTAAACCGCCTTTGTATTAGTCTCATATAAAGTGACCAAACTGTTCCAAGCCTCTTTTGGAGTCTTGGCATCCTGTATGTGTCCAATCATGCTATCTTGTATGCTAAAAGATAGCCGATACATTACCTTTCGTGCTCCGTGATTCCATTCCTCATATGCTCTTAACTCGCATGCAGTCCAATTCCTTTCTGGTAACTGTGGATGTACAATTCCTTTCTCTCCTCTGATGTACTTCCAGTAGCCTTTTCCCATCAAGAAATTCGTCATTCTGAATCTCCAAGCATGGAAGTTGTTCTTGTCCAGCTTATCGCTCATAAGCTGACTCGTTCCATCTGCGTTTGCCATTTCTGCAGCAATTCACAACACTGCAAAACACTATAAGTAGCACTTCTGCTTGAACACTGTCGCACTATCACGTGACAGTTCGATCTCAGAAAAACACAGTTTTCGTGTATCAACAGTATACGGAATCGCTTGAAATTCTGGATCTGGAATAAATGAGTGTCACCGAACACAAGGCAAGTTACAGCTTCTGAAACCGACCTGTATTTTTGTGGGCCCCACCTTGCAGGCTCGAAACGGAGATCGAGATGGCTCCGAAACTCCGAAACTTTGAGGTCTTCTACCTTCACGCCGATTTTCGTAGCAAACGGAGGCCGTTTGTGAAATCATGTTTTTTCCACGCCTTGTCATGTAGTCTTCACCGTCGCCTTCTCCACGAGCTCTCTACAGCCACGCTGGCTCTGATACCATGTCACGAGGAAGAGATAAGGAAGAGAGCTCACACACACTCTCACTCTCAATAAGAAGCGCACACACAGATTGGGGCAAGGAAGAATGATCTTCTTCTTCTTCTTCTATTACATAAAAGGAATGTACAAGAATGACCTAAAAGCAAGAATACAACAAGTGCAAGATATAAAGATCAGTACATAAGGAAAAACCTAATGTTTGCGAATGAGTGAGCTGGCAAGAAACAAATGTGCCATCACTCTCGGTAGATAAATCTAATAAATCTCAATGAAGTATCCCTGGCATATATCGGCATGACCACTATACATGTCAGAGAAACGAAAAACTGGTACGTGTCATCCTGGATCATCACATGTTGAGCTTGAATAAGAGACCTATATTGCCTACAACATGATTTGAACATCCTGAATCTATGTAGAATAATTGAGCATCTTCTTTACATTCCTTATGGCTTAGATTCATCAAAAGCAATGAGTCTTCTGTTGATCTTCAAAATAATTGTTGTAGTCCCTTCTGTTATGGCCTCTATTGTTATTGTTGAAGTTATGTCCACCTCTGCCTCTATTGCTACCATATCCACCTCTTCCACTTCCTTTCTAGGTCTTCCCATTGAACCACCAATTTTGAGTGGTGAGATTGGTCTTATCACAAAAGATTGAACATTCTGTCCTTTTATTTTGTCATGCTTTGGTTCTTTCTTCTTCCCTTTCTAGTTGCTCTTGCTTGCAAGGTTTGCTTGGGAAATCTCCTCTTCATCCTCTTCCTTCTTCTTGTGCTTTTTGTCTCGCTTATCTACATAAAGCACACTTGTAGTATAACCTTGATAAGAGTTACCTTCCTTTATATTATTGTTGGCCTCTTGGTTGAAGAGTTATCCAAGGATTTGGGGTTTGTACATCCATGATGAGATCATAAGCCGTGATGAAGGATCGCCATTACTTATCACTTTTAACTCCATTTAGAATCTGCCTCATGATGGCCTCTTCTTCAATCCGCTCTCCAATGGATGCTAACTCATCTGCAACCTCCTTGACCTTGGTACAAACTCTATGACAGTTTGTTTAAGTGTCTTCTTCATTTGGTTGAACTCATTCCAAAGATGGTTCTTCCTTGCCTTTATGCTAGCAGAAAAGAAGTCTCTAGGGCATCCCAAGTCTCTTGAGATGTCTTGCATCCTCTAATATGTGATAATAGAAAATCAAAGATAGAGTTTATTATGTATGTCCTTGCTTGAGCATCCCTTGCACACCAAATGTGAGCTTATCTGTCTCCTTTTGTGTAGGTCCTCCTTTGCATATTGGAGTAGGAATAGCTTCATCATCTGCTACAATTCCATAAAGATTTCACCTTGCAAATAGGCCTCCATTCTGATTTTTTGATAGGTCCAATGAACTCTAGTCATCGGAATTATAGGCACATGCATGACAATCACCGGACATCCTATGACCGAGATAAGGGGCACAAGTTATTTTCACTTCATATTTTCACTCCATCCAGAATAAGTTATCTTCTTGATAGAGACACACGAGAGACCGGGGAGGAGCCTACCGAGGATTGAGGGCTATAGGTGGGAGTCATCTCAGAGGAGAAAGCAGCGTATTTCACCATCTGCTATATTGCACCCATTGGCTCGTGCTTCACACATACCCTCGAGCAGCCCTCAGAGGGGGAGGGACCAGACACCCCATCACCATATGAGCGCCTCAGTGACACCATTCTGGAGTATACCGGGATGGGTGAAGTCTTCCTTATAGGAGACTTCAATTCCCGCACTCAGAGCCACCAGTGTGATATCTACGACTTTGACGACCCTGAGATACTCCGCACCATGGAGGACATGTCTACACTCAGAGCCTTAGTCGACACCACCACACCCACCTCATACGGCCGACACCTACTCCAAATGGGAGAAGCACACCGTCTCATTATCTATAATGGGATGGCGACCTGGCCCACCTTGGGTGGTCTCACCTACATTCCACCCACGACACCGCATGGAGGCACTGTGGTAGACTATGTTATCGGATCCCCGGAGGCAACACATCTCATCACCTCATTCACCATCCCATCCATAACGATTGGAGCTGATCACACATATCTCTCCCTATCCATATGCCGCTCATCATGCATATCCCACCCCGCCACCATACAGCCACACGTCCATACCACCATTTACTTTAGACATGAGTTAGCATATATATATATATATAGCTCCCATGTTCGAGCGCGCATCTACTCCCTTGACCCCTCTGCCCCATTGGACACCCTCACTGCCCACCTCTCCTCGATCCTCCACACATCAGCTACTCCCAGCTTCCCATACACCACCCACAGCACCGCACATTTGACACGGCTCGGGTGTACACCCTAGAATAGATGGTACGATGAGGAGTGTAAACGACTATACCGACATCTCAGAGCACAGAGTATCTTGGGATCCATCACGAAGGAGGCACGATGACAGATGCGAGCCGCCCACCTCTTCAACCGTGCTTTGGTTGAGGGGTTACCTGACTCGTGGACTATGCATACCATTGCACCTATACAAAGTCCGGCGATATGATAGACCTGGGGAACTACAGGACTATTATGATAGGCCACATCCTAGCCAAGATCTATGGGGCAGTACTAGAGGTAGAGCTCAGTACATACACTGAGGCAACTGGATCAGAGCACCCTGCCAGGCAGGCTTCTACCGCACTTTCTCCACCATCCACCACATCTTCCTACTTCGTTGCTTGATTGAGAGTACGAAGGCGAGGAAGCGGAGGCCATATTGTTGCTTTGTGGATTTTTGCAAAGCCTTCGACATGCTCCCTCGAGAGAGGCTACTGCAGAAACTCCAGGAGTTACAGCTACCATCAGACATGCTATGGGGCACCCATGCTTTGTATGCACGAGTCACAGGCAGGGTGTGCTGCCCTGGCGGCCTATCAGGCAGCCTTGTTAGCACCATTGGTGTGCAGCAAGGTTTCCCTCTCTCACCCACTCTCTTCAGTCTCTACATCGACAAGATCACAGAGTATATATAGCGAGTAGGAGGGCTAGGAGGAGACCTCGAAGGTACGCCAGTACACATCCTATTATATGTTGATGACATTGTCTTGCTTTCAGAGTCACAGGAGGGGCTGCAGTCACATTCACAGGCGCTCGATACCTTCTGCATGGAGAAAGGACTCACAATGGACCTTGGCAAGACCAAGGTCATGATCTTCCACACCTCGAGGATAGTACGCCATCACACCTCTTTCATAGCAGCTGGAGGACCGATAGAGGTAGTGGACTCCTATGTCTACTTAGGTGTCACCTCCCTCCCTCCCTCCCTCCCTCTCTCCCTCCCTCTCCCTCTCTCTCCCTCCCTCTCCCTCCCTCTCCCTCTCCCCCTCCCTCCCTCCCTCCCTCTCTCCCTCTCCCTCTCTCCCTCCCTCTCCCTCTCTCTCCCTCCCTCTCCCTCCCTCTCCCTCTCCCTCTCCCCCTCCCTCCCTCCCTCCCTCCCTCTCTCCCTCCCTCTCCCCCTCTCCCCCTCCCTCCCTCTCCCCCTCTCCCGCTCCCTCTCCCCCTCTCTCTCCCTCCCTCTCCCTCTCCCTCACCTTCTCTCTCCCTCCCTCTCCCTCTCCCTCACCTTCTCTCTCCCTCCCTCCCCCCCTCCCTCTCCCCCTCCCTCCATCCCCCCATCCCTCTCCCCCTCCCTCCATCCCCCCATCCCTCCCTCCCTCCCTCCCCCTCCCCCTCCCTCCCTCCCCCTCCCTCTCCCCCTCCCTCCCTCCCTCCCCCCCCCCTCCCCCTCCCCCTCCCTCCCTCCCCCTCCCTCTCCCCCTCCCCCCCTCCCTCCCCCCCCCCCTCCCTCCCTCCCTCCCTCCCCCCCCCCCTCTCCCTCCCTCCCTCCCTCCCTCCCTCCCTCCCTCCCTCCCTCGCTCGCTCACCCCTCTCCACCCTCTCTCCCCCTCGCCCCCTCTCTCTCCCTCGCCCCCTCTCTCCCCCTCGCCCCCTCCCTCCCTCCCTCCTCCCTCCCCGTCCCTCTCTCCCTCCCTCCCTCCCTCCCTCCCTCCCTCCCTCCCTCCCTCCCTCCCTCCCTCGCCCCTCTCTCTCCCTCGCCCCCTCTCTCTCCCTCGCCCCTCTCCCTCGCCCCCTCTCTCCCCTCGCCCCCCCCCCTCCCTCCTCCTCCCTCCCTCCCTCCCTCCCTCCCTCCCTCCCTCCCTCCCTCCCTCTCTCTCTCTCTCTCTCTCTCTCTCTCTCTCTCTCTCTCTCTCTCTCTCTCTCTCTCTCTCTCTCTCTCTCTCTCTCTCTCTCTCTCTCTCTCTCTCTCTCTCTCTCTCTCTCTCTCTCTCTCTCTCTCTCTCTCTCTCTCTCTCTCTCTCCCCCCCCCCTCCCCCCCCCCCCCTCTCCCCCCCCCCCCCTCCCTCCCTCCCTCCCTCCCTCCCTCTCTCTCCCTCTCTCCCTCCCTCCCTCCCTCTCTCTCCCTCCCTCCCTCTCTCTCTCTCTCTCTCTCTCTCTCTCTCTCTCTCTCTCTCTCTCTCTCTCTCTCTCTCTCTCTCTCTCTCTCTCTCTCTCTCTCTCTCTCTCTCTCTCTCTCTCTCTCTCTCTCTCTCTCTCTCTCTCTCTCTCTCTCTCTCTCTCTCTCTCTCTCTCTCTCTCTCTCTCTCTCTCTCTCTCTCTCTCTCTCTCTCTCTCTCTCTCTCTCTCTCTCTCTCTCTCTCTCTCTCTCTCTCTCTCTCTCTCTCTCTCTCTCTCTCTCTCTCTCTCTCTCTCTCTCTCTCTCTCTCTCTCTCTCTCTCTCTCTCTTCTCTCTCTCTCTCTCTCTCTCTCTCTCTCTCTCTCTCTCTCTCTCTCTCCTCCCTCCCCCTCCCTCCCCCTCCCTCTCCCTCCCTCCCCCTCCCTCCCTCCCTCCCTCCCTCTCCCCCCCTCCCTCCCTCCCTCCTCCCTCCTCCCTCCCTCCCTCCCTCCCTCTCTCTCTCTCTCTCTCTCTCTCTCTCTCTCTCTCTCTCTCTCTCTTCTCTCCTCTCTCTCTCTCTCCTCTCTCTCTCTCTCTCTCTCGTCTCCTCTCTCTCTCTCTCTCTCTCTCTCTCTCTCTCTCTCTCTCTCCTCTCTCTCCTCTCTCTCTCTCTCTCTCTCTCTCTCTCTCTCTCTCACACACACACACACACACACACACAAACACACAAAGATATATAAAATTTAACTATTTGGTTTCACAGCTATTCTGTTTCCAAAATATAGGAAGATATGAAAGAGATACTCCCTCATGATGAGCTCAATCAACGCCATGGGCTATACTCCCTCATGATGAGCTCAATCAACGCCATGGGCTAGTTCCTTTTGTTGAAGAAGTGAAGTGTTTCTTGCAAACCTGGCTTTGTGCCATCATTTCATGCATTTGTTCTAATTTTTATCTTGAACAAGTCTCTTGTGGATGAAAACCATTGTGTTATTTGTTTTAGTTTTATATCTTCGGCTTACATGACTTGTACTCTTGCTTAATTTCTTAAATAGTCCCACCCTTGTAGTTTGCTAAAAAAAAATGTGTGTATTCAAGCCCAAAAACACATCGCAACTATCACAAGGCATGACATAAACATCTTACATACAAAATCGAGCATAGCAAGTTTCAAAAAAGGTAAAGGCAGATATAATCCTTTCCACTCAGAAGGTGAATAAGCATTAAGACTTTCTGCAAGTAGCTTATCGCAATTATCATAAGAGAACGGAATGAATAAACATCCTACGTACAGCTGAACATTGCAAAGCCTCAAAAAAACAGAAAAAGGCAGAGAATCCTTTGACATCAAGGAAGTCCAACAAAAAAAACAATCCCTAAAGCTCTTCTTTGAGGTGAGGATATTGAGATTCCAACGTTTTCCTTATTCATCATACAGCGGAGAAACTAAGAATTTTAAACTCACATGTACACATCAGGTGAAAGATATGCCTGATGAAGTGGCCTGTACCCATGTTCTTTAATGTACCCCTATGATACGTCTTCTCCAATAACATAGAATGAATCTATATACCTTTAGTCTATACAGAAATAAGTTTGTGCTGCAGGGCAATCACTTGAGAATGCAAGATACAAAAATATCAGCCAAGATCAAGTATCCAAACAGCTAAAAGCCCAATCCTAAACTGCAGTATCCTTTTCTGAGAGAAACAACCACGCATGCCTGCTACTAATCTGCTGCTGGAATAGTAGGTTTAATATCCAATGATGGCTGCAGAGCTTTTATCTTCATACAGTATTTTTTGTGTTGAGGTGCTTCAGGACCTGGGCTTGAATTGGAAATCTCAACTTGCTGAGTTACAGATTTGTCATTCAGATGGCCATGACCAATAACATTTCTACAATTGCCACAGAGAAATTTTGTCCTCAGTTCGTTAAGCTTCAAAAGCCTCCAGGCTGTAACCGTGGAGCACATTTTATTTCCTCGACCTGCTGAAACCTGCTTTCATCTATGCATAGAAAAGAGATTGTTTGCTTACGCAGAGCCCTTGATGTTAAGCCTGAAACCACTCGCTGAGAAGAACTCAGATTCAGAGGGTATCCACAAAATCCACAGCTGCCAAACAGAAGATAGTTGGGCATGAAAGACTTCATTATTTTGTCTGTGTTTGTGTGTGTGTGTGTGTGTGTGTGTGTGTGTGTGTGTGTGTGTGTGTGTGTGTGGTGTGTGTGTGTGTGTGTGTGTGTGTGTGGTGTGTGTGTGTGTGTGTGTGTGTGTGCGCGCGCGTGCGCACATGCGCACATATGTGTGCTTGCTTGTGTACGTGCATGCATGACACGTGTGCGCGCATGCGTGTGCGTGCGTGTGTGTGTGTTGGTGTGTGTGTGTGTTTGTGTGTGTGTGTGTGTGTGTGTGTGTGTGTGTGTGTGTGTGTGTGTGTGTGTGTGTGTGTGTGTGTGTGTGTGTGTGTGTGTAAGTGTGTGTGTGTGTGTGTGTGTGTGTGTGTGTGTGTGTGTGTGTGTGTGTGTGTGTGTGTGTTTGTGTGTGTGTGTGTGTGTGTGTTGTGTGTGTGTGTGTGTGTGTGTGTGTGTGTGTGTGTGTGTGTGTGTGTGTGTGTGTGCACCACTTAATAGGACACAGAAAAAGAAAAAGAAAATCTGAATTCATGTTAGACTAGCACAGCCATCAGGTATCTCTTTGTATATTGACTATGGAGATTCAACATCCTTGAAAGCTACATAGTGGTGTCTGTTTCTTCCCCCTTAATGAAGTATACATCTGTAAGGGTCTTGCTAAAGCATGCAATTTGATATCTATAGTTATTCCACTTAGTTTACATATTCACAATATGAGCAACTAACAGCAAAGCTGTATTGAGTTACATTGATATTTTCAATCATACCCTTCTTAATTGAAAATTCTAGCTAAAAGTGATGAAACATTTCTAGGATTTTTTAAGGTATAACAGATACATTTAATTTTAAGCTCATTGGGATATGCAAATCATTGTAAATTGAGCAACAATTCGCTATTACAAAGGTCAAACTTCAGATTTTGCATCATTCCTTTAAGCTCAAATGTTTAGTATCTGCCAAGAGTTGACATAAATACATAAATTACACCCACTACACAGGTGATGTCAGGTCTCGAAGCTACCATCCATACATGCATGACAGTACCAAAGCAGTAACATGAAGTCCTCTTCTTGAGTTTGGGAAGCATCAAGTTTATTGGTTTAGTGTATATACATGGATGGAAATAGATCTTCCAAATCGATCCGTCCCGACCAAAACACATGTCCAATATGGCTATCATCTCGCAAATTTTCCATGTCAAAAACCGGACTAAGATATTTCTAAAGATCTCCAGTTACCGTTTTCCTTTTACTAACAAGAATTGGGTCATCCAAATAGAAAGAAGCACATAATGGTAAATCGTAAAAAGCCATTTTATGTAAAGAAACCAATCTTCTTGACTTTTGATGTTTCCAAGAGACTAGCTTGAGTCTTTTCTTTTCCCAGACTAATTCTCTTTGCTAAGAGCTTGAAAGCCTTACAGCTCCACATCAATTGCATCCTAGAAACACTATGAAAAAGTTGCTTTTACCTCCATATATTATAGAGTTTTAGGTCTTGTAAAGAGCGAAACAACAAGTGCAATCATACTAACAGGTGAAGAGGACATCTTTTCAAGTCAATGCTTTTCTCAGGCTTGAAGCCTCATGCAAGCTAAAGAACCTGATATTGAGGTCCCATGAGCATGATGAGAAGTCAAGAGGACATCACATCAAGTCAATGCCTTCCTCATGCTTGAACCTCACGCAAGCTAAAGAACCTCGTATTGAGGTTCAATAGAGTATGATGAAAATTCCAAGTCACAAACCTGTTTACCTTTCTAAGTTCAGATTTAACTTCATTAGAATAGAGAAAGAAAAATAGAGCATCTTTAACTTCTATGCCTGCCCAAACAAGGCTATCCAATTTTAGCAAGTATAGGCTCTATGTGAGTGACTCTTCAAATCAATAAAAAGCACCCATTTATCCCCTACTTTATTTGGATATACATTGATGAGATTGTTGACTTTATCCTACAGCGTAGCGGTTTCAAGAGTGGAGGTTTTTTTCTTTCGTTTTGGGCGGGGCGGGCGGGCACGGGGGGGGGGGGGGGGGGGGGGGGGGGGGGGGGGGGGGGGGGGGGGGGGGG
>MU263380.1:0-22500 GCA_020310875.1 Ceratopteris richardii
TTCAAGATTTAGTCCTTCTTTGGCATCTGCATAAAAGCTTAACATTTCATCAAATACCACATCTCTGCTCACCTTAACCTGTTGTGTGAGTGGGTTATAACATTTGTATCCCTTTTGCTCATGGGGTTGTGGGAGCGATTCGTGACGATTGGATTTCTGAACCTAAATCTAGAGCTAAAGTTGTACAAGAATTTTTCTTATCTCCTAAATTTACTTTAATCTCAGGTGTTCCCTGGCCCAAAAATGCTTTTTGTAATTGCTTTCAGATTTTTCCTGTATATTATCTGGAAGAATTGGTCCTAAATTTTTTTATTAATGTATCCTTCACTTTCTTCCTCATCATCAGAGTCAAAAGAAAAGGAGTCTTTAGAAATATGAGTTACATCTACATTGTCATGCATTTCAGTATCAGTATTTAATGGAAATCTTTTTCTTTTAATAATTTAATAAAGTTATTTTAAATTCTAATTTAGCTATAGTACATAATTGTTCAAGTGACATAATCACTTGACTTTTTAAAAGAATATCATAGAGTATCTCTTTTGTGTCATTTTCTTTGTTCTAGTTTAGAAGTTAAAATAGATTCTGGAATTCTTTTGGGTTTCTTTGTTTTTCCCTCATTTTATCTGTTTCTTCATTAGTCCTTGAATCTAATTCACTAGGTTTGTTTGATGTCTCAGGTTGTTTGCCCTCCCTTATATCTCTTCTTTTCTGCTCATTTGAATCTAAATTTGTATTTTCATTAAATTGTACATTTTTAGGTTCTTTTCTCAATTGTTTTCTAGTTACTCTTTGATTAGTTTCATCTAAATCTTGAGTTTCATCTCTTTTTCTCTTTTCTTCCACATTTGCTATAAGTGAAAAATAGAGAAATTATATATAGGTGCGCTCCATGCTATTTGCTCATTATATCATCTCTAGCTTTTATTAATGCTTCTATTGAATAATTTTTGGTTTCATTTGATGTTTCATCATCTAGATCACTTTCATCACATTCTAATCTAACCCCAGATGAGCTTCTTTGTGCCTCATCTATATTTTCATATAGTTTTTGCACTCCATCTTTTCCCCAATTTATAGCTAGAGGGAGGTGGGTGTCGTAGTCACATAGTTTTTTATCAATATCAATTACTAGTTTTCTTTCTTTTGCATCTTTTAAAGATTCACAAGCATAAGACATATGTTTAGTGGAGTCACACCAAACACATCGTTGGGTGGGTGTGCCTCTTCGTTCAGTATTATGAGCTACATGTTGATTCACTAAAGGTGCTATAGGTATAGGATTTATTTGTGGGGCATGAGTAAACTGGGGACCTAAAATTGTTCTATCTTGACTAGTTAAAGAATGAACTGTGTTTTGAAGTGTTGCCACTTCCTTAGTTATATTTGTATGCATCTCCATCATATTATCTATTTTGTTAAATAATATCTCAAACTATAACTCACCAGGAATTCTAGATGTTGATGCTTGTTCAGTTGAACTAGAATTTATATTAATTTTAGGATTTTGAGTAGTTGGTCCTACTGTTGGAAAACTTAAATTCATATCATATAGTAATGATTGCCTCTATTTCATTTGTGCTACTACTTCTACTACTTGTTTTAGAACAACCCACTCCTCCGTTAAACCATATCTTTTCCTAGGTTCTTCTAGTCTTCTTTCTACTTCACTTCTAATGTCTATAGGTAAAACTTTTAGGAAATAAAGAACTATATCTAGAGTAAGTGTAGTCCTATCTTGCTCAGGCGATTGGGAAAATCTCTTCATAAATTCACCATGTAGTTGTGTAAGAGATATTTGGGTTTTTAGAGTGCTAAGCCACTTCATAAATCCCTCCCTATTGTGTTGACTATAATCTTCTAAGTAAAATTCTTTATGCATTTGTTTTTTAAATTCTTCCCATGCAAGTGCATTATGAGGTTCTATTACACTAATGGCTGAACCTATTGCAAGTCTTACAAAAAATGTTACCCAGTTAGTTACTAGCAAAACATGTAGTTTTGCTAGGTCTTCAAAAGTGTCTAAATAATTAGTTGCATTAACTCCAGTGAATTTCCCTTTTTCTTTTAGCATTCCTTCAACTACTTTTGTCCTTGGGTTTCTGACATCATATTTCTAAATAACTCATCCACTTTATTATGTATGTTAGAACTAGACTTAAGTTTTTTAATATAATCCTTAATTTCTTCTTGAACTTTAGTTTTTTGTTCTGTTACTAAACTAATTAAATTGTTTGGTTCCAGTTTTACTTAAATTTTAAAACCTTCAAGCAATTCTTGAAAAATTGACACTAACTTTGAAATGAAAATTCTTGTTGAATTTTCAAACTAAAATCGTGCTAATCTAACAATCCTTTATAATTTAATGAAAACTAGATACTAACTTTTCAAATAAATTTCTTTTTTGAATTTTTAAACTAGAATCGTACTAATCAGACAACCCTAAATAGATACGAACTTTTAAATGAAAATTATTTTTGAATTTTAAATCTAGAAATTCCTAATATTTTAAGTTCTCTTAAAATCCTACGTAAATAGTAACAAACAGATTCAAGTTTAGAAAATATACCTGACAGTTGATGCAGAAGCTAGAGTGCATGTAAAATTTTCAAATATACATTTGTTGAACAATAAATGCCTAATACAAAGAATGTAAGTGTTGTATGTGCAAACGTTTTCTTCAAAAACTTGATGGTAAGTGTGTAAAGATGAGGTTTACTACTTGCCTATTCCCGTGGAGGCGCTCAGAGCCTAAGCCCAGCCCTCAACAACCAGGGAATTACAAGGTTTGTAATTTCTGCGCCTCTCCAAGATAACCACCTCAAGCTGCTGCAACCACGTAGCCTAAACCAAGCTAATGCATATGCAAGAAAGGAAAAGTGTTTATACCTGTCCTGGGTGTGCCGTTGTTCACATCAGGTTCAAACGTGGGAGCGATTCGTGACGACTGGCGGATCAATTCAATCGTCTCGCTAATGGCGCACACATGGTGACTATGCAGAACAAATATTTCTTTTCCTATGGTCCGTAGGGAAAAGCATTTCTATATCTTTCCATTGCATCTAAATAGGGTGGTAAGATTAATTTCTCATTAACTAATTGATCTTTAATGGTTTCAGTTACATTTAAATCTTCTTGAAATTATCAATGTTTCTAGTTACGGATGGTGGAAAAAGATCTTCACTATCTTTAGTACTAGGTGGAAGTATGGAAATTAATGGTAAAGTTCTAGATAATCTATGATCCAATTCTCATGTATGTAAAGTTTCGTCTACAATCTTATCTTTAACTAGTTCTTCAATTTCCTCAACTGTACTAGGAAATAATAATTCAAAGGTAGATGGAGGTAAAAACTGTATTACTAGATGAAGCCTCTTTAGACATATAAAATGAGATGTAAAATAGATTAATGATAGATTTCCTATACAAAAAGCTATAAGATACTGTTCATAAAAATGATATCCTATACAAACTAAACAAAAGATTTTCACTAAGTAAATTCTTTCCACACTTCAAATCTTCAGCTCGTCTTCAACAGGGTTGCATATCATCTGAAAAATCACATGAGAAATATAAGTATACCTTTATAAAAGATTAACACTCATTTAAAACTTAACATATTTAAAAAAACTTAATTTAATATAAGATAATTAACTTTTCTAAAACACACACACACACACACACACACACACATATATATATATATATATATAATATATATATATATATATATATATAAGTACATTCATTTATTTAAACATACACATTGCAATAAAATAATTCATTCATACATTACATCATATAATTCACATAGCTTAATACACTTATACATATTCATACATATTACATATGTTAACATACATCACATGCCTACATGCATACTAACATGCATAAATGAACATGTATACATAATATATATGCACTAACATAAATGAACATGCATACATGCACACTAACTTACATAAATGAACATGTATACATAGCATATATGCACTAACATAAATGAACATGCATACATGCACACTAACATACATGCATGACATAAATGAACATGCATTCATGCACATACATGCATGAATGAACATGTATACACATGCATAAACATACATAACTCACATGCATACATGCACATGCATAAATGAACATGCATACATAGCATACATGCACTAACATAACTCACATGCATACATGCACATGGATAAATGAAGATGCATACATGCACATGCACTAGCAACCATGCATGCATTAACTATGCGTACATTTACATAGATAACATTCATTAACATATATCTAACATTTACATGCATTTCCTAATATCTAACATGCACTACCTAACTTCTAACATGCATTAACATTCCTAACTTCTAACATCTAACATGCATTACTTAACATCTAACATCTATCATGCATTACTTAACATCTAACATCTAACATGCATTACTTAACATCTAACATGTAGTACTTAACATTTAACATGCATTACCTTAACTAACATGCCTAACATCTAACAATCATGCCTAACATGCACTAACATCTAACATGGGTATATGCACTTATATCAAATGGGTATATGCACTTGTCTCTAACATGGGCACAAACATCACTAAATCTAATGCATTTTCTAATAAGTTTCTAACAAGCTAAGGGTTGAAGAAGCTTGGATTAAGAGTAAGAAAAGGAAAGGATAAGTGAAGATAAAATAGGGTAATTATTTGGATATAGAGAAGTTGGAAGGAATAATGAATTCTTTGGAAGAAAATAAGGTTGAATTGCTCCTTCTTTTTGCTAACCTGTGAACATACAAAAAACTTCAGGATAACAATTCATACATTTAATATATAACCAATCTAATTAATTAAACACACACACATACATAAATAAATACATATACATTCACACACATATATATTTTACATACATAAACACACACACACACACACACACACACACACATATATATATATATATATATATATATATATATATATATATATATATATATATATATATATATATATATATATATATATATATATACAAACATATTATAAACCTAAATTTTTCTAGTATAAATAATAACATAAAACGAAAAATTAAACACATAATAATATATATATAATCTAAATCATATAATATTTAAAACATTAACAAAAAGAAAAGAAATAAAATAAGAAACAATAATAATAAAGAAACTCTCTCAGTCTCTCTCTCTCTCTCTCTCTCTCTTTCTCTCTCTAGTATCGGACGGCCCCATCTGCTAGCTGCAGGGAGAAGAGGGAAGGAGATTCAATAATAAAATAATAATAATAATAAAAATACTCACTTCTCTGTCTCTGTCTCTCTCTCTCTCTCTCTCTCTCTCTCTCTCTACTACGCGTGCAGCACTACTGCACCGTCGGTAGAGAAAGAGAGGGAGAGGAAGAAGGATAAATAAATGAAAAGAATAAAAAAGGATAATAAAGAAAGGAGAGGAAAGGTAGAAAAAGAAGAAACATGGAGGAAATAACTTGAAGAAAAAGGAAAAACCAAAACACCCCCCCCCCCCCTTTTGCTCTACATTGTCAAAATTCTAAAGTAAAAAAAATTTGCTTTCCATTGATTGAATGACAAAAGTAAGAGATGGACTTCTCTCTCCTCCTGTCAGATGACAGTCATGGAAATGTGTGCACAAATTGTTGATATATTTAGGTAGTGATGTGTGTGAACACACTAGGACCGCCGGGGCACTTTTTTCCCTCTTCAGGAGGTTTTTTTCCCCGGCTTGTATATACGCCTATTGCCCTAATGGGCTACTTATCTTTGTACAGTCTCTAGTAATACATTCAATATTGTGTGTTGTGCTCCAAGCTTCTTCTTCTTCCTTGTGTTGTTCACATGCTTCCGCAGACGTCTAACTCCAACAATTGGTATCAGAGCAGGTCGTCGCTTCATCTAGGGCACCGTTGACACTCCTTTGTTTGCAGTCTCAGATTTGAATGAAATTTGGTGAGCATACTCAGGGTGTTTCAAAGATCAAAACATCTTTGCTTTGTGGTGCCAAAATCACGATCTGAGCTCATTTCGGCCTCCGAATGCACTATCGTAGTGCTTGTGCAGGCTATTTGTCTTTTTGTGCCAAAGGTATATAGCAGTTTCTGTTCGCCAATATAAGCATCTCGAAGTCTGCTACAGGTCTAGTAGAATTTGTCTAGGCAATCTGTTCAACTTTTTGAGATACAGTCAATTTTCTGCATCAAGGTATTTTAATCACCGGCCATGGCTGAAAGTAGTGATGTATTCCGTATGTTGGTTGTTGAGGATACGTTCGATGGTACCAACTACCCATTATGGGCTTATATGATGCGACATGTATTGGTTGCAAAAGGATTGTGGAACATTGGACAGGGTGTTGAAAGACATCCTGTTACACCTGTAACGACAAGGACTACAAATACAGGTGCTGGAGCTGATGAAGATGGTGTCGAAGATGATATTGTGCATATTCATGTTCGTGCTGCTGTTTCTGCTGCACCTACTGCAGAGCAGATTCCTTGGGATGGCAGAGATGCCCAATCACATGCATTGATAGCTTTGTATGTCAAACGTGCCATTATTCCTCATATTCGCTCTTGCAGAATAGCTAAGGATGCTTGGGATACACTTACCACATTGTACCAAGATAGGAATGAGGCTCATGTTGCTTACCTTCGAAAATAGTTGGAGAGTGAGCACATGAATGAAGGTGATTGTATGGACAGTTCCTAACAAAGATCAAAGACTTAAAGGAACAATTTATTTCTGCTGATGAGGTTATACCTGATAGCTCACTTGTCCAGACCGTTCTGAGTGGTCTTCATGATTCATATCAGAGTTTTGCTTCTACTCTTTGGTTGATGATAAAGGCAATCCAAATGCCTTGTCATTTGAGGAGTTAGTCTCTGTTCTATTGCAGGAAGTCCATTATGCGTGTTGCAGATCAAGATTTCCTGGCTAGTCAGAAGGGCAAAGGAAAATGGAGTTCTTCTACTAGTAAGTAGAAATCTTCAAATGCTGCACATTCGAAGAACCAAGACAAAGATGAGAAAAAATCATAAAAGCAGAAATTGTTTTGTAAGTACTCTAAAGGGAATGATCATATCATAAAGAACTGTCCAAAACGGGCTGCAAAAGAGGAAAAGAAGAAGAGGTTGGAATGGTTGTTGTAGAAGCCTCTACACCAAAAACGGAGTCTGCTAATCTTGTGCAGGAAGAAGAGTGGGCGTTCACTACTGTTTGCAATTTTGACCCATCTTCTCATGAGCAGTGCATGTCTGTAGTAGATTCAAATGTTTGGTACTTTGATAGTGGGGCGACCAAACATATTACCTTGCAGCGTAGTTTCTTCTCTTCACTCGAGCTTGCCCCTACAGGGAATACTGTTACATGTGCTAACAACTCCTCTTATCCTATTATGGGAGTTGGTAAGATCATTTTGACTACTGCTGATGGTAGTTCTTTCACTTTGTCAGGTGCTTCATTTGTGCCAGGGATCAAGAAGAATCTGTTATCAATTTCTACATTAGCCAAGATTGGCTTGGTTGTGAAATTCGTTGATGACAGATGTATAGTTCATGATCTGTCAAATGGCGATGTTATTATTGCTTCTGACATTTTATGTCATGGGCTGTATAAGCTCATAGACTATGAAAGATGTGAAAATGATTTGGCATGTGCAGTAAGTGATTCTCAGGCTATGTTAGATGCAAAGCTTTGGCATGCACACTTTGGTTATCTAAATTTTGCTAGTTTGCTATGCCTGTAGAAATCTGAAATGGTGTCCTCTTTGCCCAAACTTGAAGCACCTAGAAAACATGTTTGTGAAGGCTATATTTTGGGCAAAATGCAGCATTCCTCCTTTCCGAAAGATGGTTCAGTTCGGGCTACATAGAAATTGCAGCTTGTACAAAGTGATGTCTTTGGTCCTATGCAGATACCCTCTTTTGGAAATTACCTTTACTTCGTGACTTTCATTGATGACTTTTCCAGGCATGCATGGGTATATGCACTCAAAGCAATGTCGGAAGTGTTCATGTGCTTTACAGTTTTTGGTTTTGGCTAAAAATCTTTCAGCATGTAAAATGGGCACCCTCTGTTCTGATCGAGGGGGGGAATATATGTCTTCTCATTTTAATGCATTTTTGGTTGAACCTGGGATAAAACACCAGTGTACAGTGCCGTATAAACCTCAACAGAATGGAGTTGCTGAACGAAATAACATGTCACTCATGGAGATTGCGAGGTGCATGGTCAAGAGTCAGGCTTTACCACATAGTTTTTGGCTTACTACATTCTCACTAACATGCTTTTCATGTGGAAATGATGCTCTTGGGTGTTTACGAAATTGACATGCTGCACATACCTTTTGCATTTCTACAACTTTGAAATTTGGCAATCCATGGACAATATCCTTTGACTGCATCAATTTCAGCCTTTGTAAGTTTGCATGTACAATCCGTTTGTGCCACATCCCTATGTCTGCAATAACTCCTACACCTTTTGCAAACCTGGCTGCTTCATTCCAGGAATCTTCAAATTTAAGGTAAGCATCCTACCCACTTTGTTTCCTTTGGAAACCAATCATGCATCCTGCTTGTACTCTTCTACATATAATCCATCAGCATTGAACTTGACTTGTAATCCCTGGTCAACCATTTGTCCAACAAAAACTAGATTCTTTATTATATTTGGAACATGTAGCACATCAGCAAGATGTTTTACCTTTTCATCCTCCTTAGATAGTGCTATGTTTCCTATATGTTCAATAGGATGCAATCTATCATCACCTGTTTCAACATATCCACAAACTAGCAAATTCTGCAAACTACTAAACCATTCTACATGACTGGTCATGTGATTTGAAGCAGCTGAAACATACAAGACATTATCATTCATAGTTGAAATAATAGCAGACATCGTATTCATCATGTGATGTTGAACCATGAACATCTTCTCATAATCATCTGCACTTGTGGATGCATAGTTGTTTTGCGGCCTTCTGTTATTTTGATTCTTCAACCTGGAATCACATTCAAAATGTCAGGTTTACCACAATTCCAACATCCTTTACTATCATTACCTGAATCATTTCTTTGGAAATTTATGTGACCTCTTTGGCTCCCCCAGCCTCTAAACTATCCTCTACCTCCTACATGATTTTGTTGTTGACTTTGGTCTTGGTTACTATTTCCTCTTCCATTTTCGAGACCTCTACCTCTTCCTCTACCATAGTAGAATACCTACTCAAAATTGGGCTTTCCTTGGGAGTTTGAATTCTTTTCTTCAATAATCAGCATAGATACTAGATCAGCAAAATTGGAACTATTTTCCCTAGTCAATATAGAAGTTATGAAGTGCTTATATGTAGCTCCTAAACTATGAAGGCACACTTCCACCTTATCATCATCATCTACAGTCATGCCAATATATGGAAGTGATTCACATATGCTTTTGAGTTTCAGAGTGCAGTCACTTATTGGCATGCTCTTCTTTTCCAATGTATGGAACTCATTCTTGAGTTGCAATTTCCATGCCTTTGTATTAGTCTCAAGTCTCTTTTGGATTCTTGGCATCCTGTATGTGGCCAATCATGCTATCCCATATGCTAACACATAGCCAATACATTACCTTTCATGCTCCTTGATTCCATTTCTCATTTGCTCTTGACTAGTTCGTAGTCCAATTCCACTCTGTAACTACAAAGCATTTTTGTTCTCTCCTTCGATGTACTTCAAGTAGCCTTTTCCCATCAAGAAATTTTTCATTCTGAATCTCCAAGCATGGAAGTTGTTTTTGTCCAGCTTATCTCTCATACGCTGACTCATTCCATCTGCATTTGCCATTTCTATAGCAATTCACAACACTGCAAAATACTACAAGCAACACTTCTGCTTGAACACTGTCGCACTATGACGTGACAGTTCGACCTCAGAGAAATGTAATTTTCATGTATCAAGAGTACACATACTCACTTGAAATTCTGGATCTAGTATATATGACTGTTTTTGAATACAACAAGTCACAGTTTCTAAAATTGACCTGGTTTTTCAGTGGGCCCCACCTTGTGGGCTCATAGCAAATGGAGGTCGTTTGTGAATCGCGTTTTCTCCGTGCCTTGCCACGTAGTCTTCTCTATCACCTTCTCCATGAGCTCTCTAAAACCACGCTAGCTCTCATACCATGTCCGGAGGAAGGAGATAAGGAAGAGAGCTCATACACACACACTCTCACTCTCAAGGATAAGCACACACACAGATTGAGGAAAGGAAGAATAATCTTTTCTTCTTCTTCTATTACATAAAGAAGGAATGTACAAGAATGACCTAAAAAACAAGAATACAACTAGTGCAATATATAAAGACCAGGACATAAGGAAAAACCTAATGTTCACGAATGAGTGAGCTAGCAAGAAACAAATGTGCCATCACTTCATGGTATATAAATCTAATAAAGCTCAATGAAGTATCCCTGACATATACCGGCATGACCGCTACACATGCCATAGAATGAGTGAGCTGGTAAGAAACATGTCACTATACATGTCCACAAATGAGTGAGCTAGCAAGACACAAATGTGCCATCACTCTTGGTAGATAAATATAATAAATCTCAATGAAGTATCCATGACATATACTAGCATGACCACTATACATGTCATAGAAGTGAAAAGTGATACCTGTCATCCTGTATCATCACATGTTGAGCTTGATATCTCAACAATTTGAGCCAAGATTCAGTTCTTCTTTGGCATCAGCATAGAATCTTGAAATTTCATCAAACACATCTCTACTTACCTTCATCTATCATGTGAGTGGGTTATAACATTTATATCCATTTTGCTCAAGGAAATACACAAACAAGGTACATTTTTTTGCTTTTGGATTAGCTTTTGTCCTCAATTCATCTGGAACATGTACATATGCAATACAGAAAATAACTTTCATATGTGATAAGATTTTCTTTTGTTACTTGTAAACTTCTCTTCATGTGTAACTTGATGTACAACAATAGTTAGAGTTCTATTCATGATGTTTATAGTAATGTGCATAGCTTTTTCCCATTAACAACGAGGTAGAAATAGCAAGAGCCTTGATGGTTGAGAAAAATATGCCTCATTGTTGTTGGGAAGAAGTTGTGCATAGTACTATATAAACCATGAATAGAACTTTGACTACTATTGTGCATCAAGTTACACTTGAAGAGAAGTTTATAGGTAAAAAGTTTTGTCATTCAGTCATACCTTGCAATTGTGGTGTGTACCTCCATAAGAAAAACCTTCAAATTCCATAATTTTTTAGAAAACTATTGAGTTCATTTGATATGTCTTCACATCCTCAATTAGATCTTAATGTCTGAATATACTTTCCTCTCTACTTTTCCACCATAGCCTTCAAACTTTTGAAGTGAGTCAACAACTCTCTCTTCTCTGTCATGAAGTTTACACATAATTTTGTTGTGTGTTCATCAATAAAAGTGACATAAAACCTACAAAGCCCATGTATGTGGTTTTGTATGACCCAAAATATTTGTATGTACTTTTTCTCTCACATTCCAACTAATGTGCTTGTCATGCAAAACTGATGTCCTTGACAATTGAATACATTGACATGCTTCACATACTTTCTACACCTTTGCAACCTTGAAATTCTGTAGTCCATTGAAAAGCTCCTTTGACTGCATCAACTTCACCCTTTGCAAATTTGCATGTCCAATTCACTATGACAAATCTCTATGTCAACAATATTTACTATACCTCTTGCAAACATGGTACATTCATTTTAGGAATTTTCACATTCAAGATGAAAATCTTGCCCACTTTGTTCCTTTGGAGATCAATGGTCCATTGTATTTGTACTCTTCTAAATATAAACCATTATCATTGAGCCTAATATGTAATCCAACATCAATGATCTATCCAACAAAAACTAGTTTCTTTCTTACATTGGGAACATGTTGTACATTCGCAATATGTTTTACCTTCCCATTCTCCAAGGATAGTGTTATGTTTCCTATATCTTGGATAATGTGATATATCATCGCTTGTTTCAATAAATCCAAAAGAAATAGATTTTTGCAAACTACTAAATCATTCTACATGGATGATCATGTGATTTGAATCACTTGCATCAACATATTAGACATTACCATTTGATTTTGAAACATCATAAGACATTGTGCTCATCATGTCATGTTCGAACATGAACAACTTCTCTGATTCATCCACACTTATGGATGCATAGTTTTTTTTTGGTGCCTTTTCTTGTTTGAATCTTCAACCTGCAATCATATTTCAAGTGATCAAGTTTACTACAATTTCAACATCCTTTTTTGTTATTAATTGAAATCATTTCTTTGGATCTTTTTGTGGCCTCTTTAAATCCTACTACCTCCTTCATTATTCTATTGTTGAACATGGGCCTAGGTATTGTTTCCTTTTCCAATTTTGAAGCGTCTACGTATACCGCTTCCTCTATAAGTGTAGAATGACTACTTAGAACCAACTTTTTCATCGAGGTTCTTTTCCTCAATTATCAGCATGAACACAAGATCAATAAAACTTTTAATCTTCTTACTTGTTTGAATGGAAGCTTTGAACTGCTCATATGTAGCTCCTAAACAATGAAGGCACAGTTCAATCTTATCATCATCATCTACATTGGTGCCAATAGATGCAACCGAGTCACATATGATCTTTATTCTTAAAGTATAGTCACTTATTGACATGATTTTTTCTCTAATGTATGCAAATTATTCTTGAGTTTTAGTTTCCATCCCTTTCTATTAGTCTCATTCTATGTGATCAAATTGTTCAAAACCTCTTTCAAACTTATGGCATCCTATATGTGACCAATCATGCTACCTTGTATGGTAGTAGACATCCAATAAATTACCTTACATGCTCCTTGGTTCCACTCTTCATTGCTTCTTAATTGTGTAGGGTTTTCATTATGTCCTTCAATGTACTTCAAGTAGCCTTTTCCCATTACAAACACATACACATATAAACAGATATATACAAATATATAAGAAATTAGGTTTTTTGAGTTCAATTAAATATATATAATTAACTATTAAAAAATAAAATTTTAGGTTTAATATCAACATATATAATCAAATATATATAAAACTTAGGGAGAAAATTAGAATATGTAAATATTCTTATTTAATGTATGTAAAAGTTAGGGAAAATTCAGAACATGTAAGATATATATGATTAAATATGTTAAAAATAGGTCTTTAGGATTTTCAGGGTTTTTACATATATATAGTTAACTATATAGAAAATAGGATTTTAAGGTTTTTACATACAAGCACATACACATACAAACAAACATATAAAAATATATAAGGAATTAGGGTTTTTGAATTAATGTAAATGTATATAGTTAAATATTTTAAAGTTTTAGGATTAATGTTAATATATAAAGTTAAATATATGTAAAAATCAGGGAAAAAAATCAGAATATGTAAATATTCTAATTAAATGTATGTAAAAATTAGAAAAAAATAATAACATCTAAAATATATATAATTAAATATGTAAAAAATAGATCTTTAGGATTTTTAGGGTTTCTACATATATATGATGAACTATAAAAAATAGGATTTTAGGGTTTTTACATACAAACAAAAATACACATGCAAACACATATATACAAATATATAATAAATTAGGGTTTTTACATATATATAACTAAATATATAAAAGATTGTCTTATAGGTTTACTATTAGTATATATAATCTTATCTCTCTCTCTCTCTCTATATATATATATATATATATATATATATATATATATATATATAAGAAAAAAATAGGTTTTTGGATTAATATTAATACATATAATCAGTTATATAAGAAATAGGGTTTTATGTTTCATAAGAAAATTAGGATTTTAGAATAAAAATTAAATTATATAATTAAATATATCATATATTAAATGTCCTAACATCTCCACATGGTATCAAATGGCATCTATGGTTATGGAGGAGATAATGGCATGTCCTTGTACTCATGACAAGCATGAAATTTTGCAGAAATGAAAGATTTTTACTACACATGTTACAAAATATGGATCCTTTGAAAAAGCGGAATAGAAAACCTACACTACCATTCGCATGGTTCCCTTGGTAAGGAGGTCGACCCAAACGACATTGCACCATCTATCTCTTGTGGATAGAAGAGAACAAATAGAGAGGTATAAGTACAAGGTAGTAGTATCATTACAGAGAATGAACACATGGAAGAAATGCTCGAGGAGTTTTATGAGATGGGCAAACATCAGGATGGTGGAGAAGATGATGTGATTTCCATGGACATGCCATAATTTCCACAATCTGAAGCTGAAGAAGAACACTAGAACATGAGATCATGCTCGTCTGAATGATTGCATTCTCTTTTGGAATGAGTATGAGCATCTCCATATATGTCCAAAGTGTGGAGCGTACAATTGTAGAGAAGAGATTGTGGACGAAGCAGTCCCCACAAAGGTTCTTTGACACTTTCCTATAATTCCAAGACTTAAGAGAATGTTGAGATGCAAATAAATAGCTCAATTAATGTCATGACATGTAAAGAGCAGGTCTATAGATGGTGTAATGCAAGGGCCTGTTGATTTTTATGCATGGAAACACAGACATAGTGAGTGGCTAGAGTTTTCTAGATATCCTCCAAACATATGTCTAGGCTTAGCTATGGATGAAGTGAGTCCATTATGTTTACACAGCTCGTCATGGAGCACATGGCATGTATGTCTGGCCAACTATAACATCCACCATGGATGGCCATAAAAAAGGGCCATTTATTATCAGCTCTCATTGTGCCAGGTGAGAATAAGGTAAAAAACATGGATTTATATCTTGCAAAACTTTTTGAAGAGCTACACACTTTATGGGATAGGATTACTATGCACGACATGTCTCAACGTATAAGAAGATGGGACATATGAGTGCAAGGCGTAGTTATGTGGATGATGCATGTCTCGCATGGTTATGGTGAATGTTTAGGTTTACCAATTTTGGGTTACCATGCTTGTCCCCTATGCGGAACATGACTCAAAGCACTCTACTCCAAAGCACTTTCAAAAAATTTCTATGAAGGACATCATAGATATATGCATGGTAAACATGTTTTATGTTGTCGAAAGATTTCATTACTCTCACTAGCATTCAGAAAATTAAAAACTTTCTTCAATTTGGTAATCTCTAAACTTTCAAAAACATGTCCTATGTGAGCGTTTGAATTGATTAACCTCTCTCTTGAGCACCTGTACGTTGAAGAAGATGGAAAAATGTTTCGACCATAACTAGGAAAGAAACTTGAAGTAGAAACACTCACTTTGCAAATCATCACTTTATATCCATATGAAGACACATTTGGACCCTTCCATTTACTCTTTATTCATACTCTTGATTGCATCCCTATATATGAATAAAATTATGAAGATGTGTGCCTATGTATTTTTAATATTTTCCCTATGCATTTGTGTTTGTGTATGAGCAATCTATGTATGCATCTGGCCCTAAGACCCTATCTGTGTTTTAATGTAACTATGCTTTTTGGTTTGTTCAATGAGTGAGTATGTATGTGAGCCTTTAACCATGTGCTTATATACTTATGCATGTGTGTTCGTGAGATAATTGAACATGTGCCCATGTATATGCATATGTATTGATGTTAGATGCATGGGTAATACCGAATTGTTTTTATGTATCTATGTCCTTCAAAACCTTCTATCTTGACTTTTTTAGCAAATGAAGATTAAAGCTTTAAAACATAAAACTCTTGTATTTTCATAATTTGCATAGTTCTTGTTCTATTAGTTTCATGTCTCGTGAATGTTATTACCTCATCAAAATCAAACTTGAAGAATGTCTTGTAAGCTTACATTTAGAATTACATAAGGTTACTTTGTTATACCTATTTTGGATCTCATCTCACTTTATTTAAAAAGAAAAATCTTGCACATAATGATATGATGTTTGACATATGCATAGAACACTGGGATATAAACAAACACCTTCCACAACACTCTTATCAGTTCTAAAGACCTAAAGCACACCAAAAAGCACCACCCTACTTGTAGTCACATGGTTAGACCAATGTAAAATAAAAAATAATCCGTCTGGTGGTATTCCTACATGTCCCGACAATGTGAAGTGAAAATTAGTTGACAAATGCAACATTAAATGAAAGAATGCAATTGGAAGAAGCTGTGAGATGCAAAAACAGCAGTCGCTTGCATGAAATGGTTGTCTATCTTTCATGAACTCCCTTATTGGAGGGATTTATTTATCAATCATTTGGTAGAACCGATGCATATTTTCAAGAATGTGGGAGACATGATCTCGAAGACAATGATTGAGAAGACCAAAAGAAAAGCACAAAGGGAGTACTGGGAAGAGGGAGGTTGTCTGCAAGAGTTGTGGGAATCACCAAGCCCGATAGAGTAGTGTCGCTACAAAGAGCTCCTTGGGTGCTTTGTAAGATGGAAGAGCAACAAATGAAGAAGTTTATTTTAGAGTTTTGGACACCTACTTGGTGCATGGGGTGTCTAAGGACAACCTTCATGTGAAACAATGATCTCAGAGGGCTCAACTCTCATGATTGGCACAGGTTTTTGTAGTTTGTAGCTCTAAAAGATTGCTTTTCAAAGGATGTGAGACCAATAATTTATAGAATTAGTTCTTTGGTATGATGGATATCTTCTAAATAGATAAGGATAGATAGCATAGAGCATGCAAACATCAATACTATAGAGGCTGTCTATATGGTTGAGAAATACTTTTCCACAAGTATTCTCACAATTCAGCTTCATTTATTAGTTCGTGTGATTGATGAAGTTGCAATAGCAGGAGCTATCAGTCAATGGATGTTCTTCTTAGAGCATTTCATGAAGACATTAAAAATGTTTATTCATTAGAGAGCATGTCCAAAGGGTAGCACGACAAAGGGGTATCTTGTACAAGAGTCTCTTTTACACATAACAAAGTTTCTATGCATGTCAGACTTAGAAATGCTGCGCGTACAGAGTGATGATGAAGATATTCATCTCGTAGGCAATGAATCTCAAGGTAAACAGATGCAAGGAAAAATGGATGCACCTTTCATAGAGAAGGCAATGAAGTTTTGCATCATTAAATGCTAAGCCTATGCAGAAGTGGTTGGAGAGGTATGAGCTTGCTAATGAGATAAATGCAAAGGAAAGAGTTTAGTTTTCAAAGAATCCTTCCACTCGCTTTTTGCCTCTTTCGGAAATTCTTCGACCTCTTTCACCCTTTCCAACAAGTAGATGGCTAGATACAGCCATTGCATAAGCAAAGGCAGTAGGTGAGGATATCTCTAAAGAAGAGGAAGAACTCGCAAAGGGATGTGATTTGGAGTATTCTAAATATAGTGCACTATGGTCTCATGAACAACACTTTTGGATAAAACAAATCAATGAAATTAAATCTACTTTTGAGAGTGGGGTGTTGGTGAACTTATTCCAAAAAAGTAGAGCTGATACACGAGACAAGAATGCTCAAGAAGGCAAGCTCCAATATTGTGAAGTGATCTTAGACATCTTGAAGCTATCCTTTAGGAGGTTTGGATATTTTCTATTTGATGTGAAATGGTTCAAATTAGTCACCTCTAGAAGAAACGTTATAGTGAGATGAGATAAGAGTGGTTTGCTTCAAGTAGACTCCACAAAGCGATGGATTGATGAAAGAGAAACATTTCTACATCCTCAACATTGTGAGTAGGTTGTCTTTACACCAGATTCGAAAGACACAAAGCTGCTATTTATTTTACAAGTCTCTCCACGTAGCAGATAAATTTGTGAGGACATAGACGTAGAAGAAATTCCAACCATAGTGACCTCTGAGGTCCATTCGGTAGTTGAGGAGGAAGAGATCATTGTATGAGATGAAAGAGGTCGTTGAAGAATATGAGGTACACGATGAAGTAATAAACGTTATATTGTACAAGGAAAATGATCAAGAAGGGGTCCTCTATGCATTAGATCTCTAAGAGGATGCTAGAATAGAGGATTTATGAAGCAAATACACATACATACTAGTTTACTTTGCTTTTTTTCTTTGTACAGTACTATTTTTGTATATCACAATTATTATCATTTTCTAATTATTTGAGTTTTCTATTGTAGCATGGGATGGCAGATAGTCCACCACTCACTCTGCACTCCATGATAGAGGAGTAATATATGGAGTTCATATCTCAGGCACCCTTTGCTTATATGGCTAGGACGTCACAGTACTGGATCACTCATGGTAGCACTCCCCTCAGCCTCACTCCCACAGATGGCACTCCCATTAGCACCATTTCCTTGGCAAGACTACTCCAGCTTGAGGTACTCCCTTTCCCAGTGGAGGTACTCCATGCTTTACGATTCCACCACGACTGCCCTCTCAGCCATCCTATAGTGGCTCCAACAGTCGACGTACGCATTCGACACTAGAGCAAGATATAGGTTCTCGCCCATCTCATGTGTCCCATAAATAGAGGTCACACTATTGAGGAGTAGGTTCTAGAGGTGTATCCATAGGTGGCTCTAGAGGAGAATGATGTTGTGAAGGTATTGTGATAGAAGTTGTGTCTCCCACTTCTTCTCCTAGAATGAGTACCTCAGATGCAAGTACGCCACATAGTACACAAAACACACCTTGGGGTGCTCATGACCATGAGTACTCCAAGGTGTACCGTATACGTGATGGAGTTGTGTTGATGGATGTAGTTAGAAAGGCCATGCATTAGCGCATACAAAAGTTGTGCTCTATACACTTTGGACAATCTTTGATGCGAAAATGGAGCGAATAGGACAAAGATTGAAAAAATTACATCATAGAGGCTATCTATCATGAGTATCGTCTAGCACCTGGGCACCTGTTATGAGATTAGAATGGATTCAACACACGATGCATGAGGTGATGTCCCCTCAAAGATCAGAGTCTCGTGATGATTTGAAAGTAGGTTTACCAAAGCTTGTATGGTTAGACATTGAGGAGTGGGATATGATCAGTGACGAGCAGAAGCAAACTTCTCACCAATGTTGTCAGCAACGAGATGCGATGACCACACGTGTAGATACAAATAGATCATCACATTTGCATAGTGGCATGTACAACACTATCCATCATGAGTTTATAAGTATCATTTTGATGATAGAATTTCTTGTGTTAAGCACATCATGTATGTTCATCTAACATTTTGCATTTTCAAGGAACCTATTGATGCTATACCGATGCAAAATTACTGATGCATGTATCGAGAATTATACAAGTGCTATGGGGGAATTAACGACGCTTACATTGGTGCTTAAACTGATGCCTAAACCAATGTTTATACTGATGCTTAAACTGGCATTTTGGTACCGATGCCTATGCTAATGCATAGGCAAAAATAGTCCCATGTATTTGCATTAGTATAGGGCCTAGTATGCCCCTCATATGTTGTAGGGAATATTACTATCATTAGTACAAAAGCATCCATTACTATCATTATTCTCGTGAGCAAAGAGTCTCATTATAATCGGATTCTGGATGTGGGGAAGTAGCAACCCATGGATCTTATGAAGATGGGTTTTATGGTTAACCTAGCACCCAAGTCCATCGGTGGCAATAAAAAAGACAAATGGAGCTAGGGACCAACCTTGTCTGATAGAGTGCTTCAATATGATTGCGTCTGATAACCGGTGGTTGATATAAATCTACACTCAGGCATTTCCCATATGTTTTGTGATTATGTTGATGAATCTACATCCACAACCAAGATCTTTCACAGATTGGAGAATGAAATCCCACTCTAGGCAGTCAAAACCATTGTAAAAATTGATCTTCATGAAAATGACACTTTGAGAAGAAGACCAGATAACATGACCACTCCTCACGGAACTCATCGCTTGAGGGGGGGTGATGTCATGGACAAAGAAAACCATCCTAAACCTCAAATTCCATGTGACCTTGTATATCTCATGATTGGTTTCAAAATTTGGAGAAACTAATGCTTCAATTGTGTTTGGAATTGACAAAACTCTAAGATCCACTATCTAGTTGCTTGATTATGATATCCAAAGATCATGTTTTGAATTGATAATATCATTGATGACATCATCATTTATAACTTCCATTGATGAAACGTCCTTGAAAACCTATATAAGGAGGGGTTGGCCACATGCATACTCAGTCTTGTCAATGCTCGTCTTGAGAGCTCAAGGATTCATGATCACCAAGTACTTTGAAGTTCTAGTTCAAGTTCTAGTCTTGTCTCTTGCTCTACTCTTGTCTAGTCTTGTATCTTGGACATCCTCTCTTGTCCTATTGTAATATCGTAGTATGAGATCCTTTGAAGTTATTCCTTGTATCTAGTTAATCTCCTTCAAGGGAGTTCTTGTAATCTAGAGATCTTGCTTCATACCTACGATTCAAGGTTGTGGGATCTTCTGTATCATCTGTAGTTGAGTTATCTTTACCTATCCATCCTAGGTTGTGGGAGCTCTTGTATCAATTGTATATTGTTGTATTATTTCCCTACATGGGTGATCTTGTAATCAAAAGTGTAATTCTAAAGTATTTTTCTAGTCTAGTCAGAGGGCACAATGTAGTGCTCCCCTGGCATGGAGAATGTGCGTCACAAAAAATCTCAAAATGTACATTTATTTTAATTCAAATATCCTAGTCTCTTATATATTTAATTATAAATATTATGTTTTCTTGTATATTCTAATTTGTTTTCTACTTTTAATTTCATTACATATATTAATTTTAAACCTAAAACTTTATTTCTTAAATATTTAGTTATATTTATTTATTTCAATTAAAAACACTAAAACCTTAATACCTAGACTTAGAACATGTGTATGTGTGTATACTTGTATATATATATATATATGTGTGTGTGTGTGTGTGTATGTGTATTATGTGTGTATATGAGTATATATGTGTATGCATGTGTAAAACCCTAAAATCCTAATCCTAAAGACATAGACCTAAAACATTTATATGTGTGTATGCTTGTGTGTGTGCGTATATATATATATATATATACATGTGTGTGTGTGTCTGTGTGTGTGTGTATGTGTGTGTGTTTGTCTGTGTGTATGTGTGTGTGTGTATCTATGTATATATTATTATGTGTGTATATGTGTATATATGTGTATGCATGTGTAAAAACCCTAAACCCTAATCATAAATACTTAAACATGAAACATGTATATGTGTTTATGCATGTGTATATACATGTGCATGTGTATACGTAGTATGTGTGTATATGTAGTATGCGTGTATATGTGTATATGCATGTGTGAAAACCCTTAAATGCTATTCCTAAACACCTAGACCTAAAACATGTGTATGGGTGTATGCATGTGTATATATATGTATACGTGTATATATATTATTTTTGTATATGTGTATATGTGTGTGTGTATCTGTGTATATGTGTGCATGCATTTGTGTATGCATGCATGTGTATATATATGTATATGTGTATATGTATTATTTTTGTATTTATGTATATGTGTACATGTGTGTATATGTGTATATGTGTGCATGCATATGTGTATGCATGTGTGTATGCGTGTGTGTATGTATGTAAAAGGCTAAAACCCTAATCCAAAAACCGTAAACCTAAAACATGTATATGTGTGTATGTATTATGTGTGAATGTATGTAAAAGCCTAAATTTGTAATCCTAAAACCCTAACCATAAAACATGTAAATGTGTGAATGTCTGTACGTATATGTCATGTGTGTGTATGTGTGTGTATGCATATATATATATATATATATATATATATATATATATATATATATATATATATATATATATATATATATGTATATATATATATGTGTGTGTGTGTATGTATGTATGTGTGTGTATGTAAAAAAAACCTAAAACCCTAATCCGAAAGACCTCGACCTAAAACATGTATATATATCTTTGTGTATGTGTACATGTGTGTATGCATATGCCTCTATGTATATGTGGGTATGCATATGTCTGTGTCTGCATGTATGCATATGCATGTGTGTATGTATGTGTGTGTGTACATATGCGTATCTACATATGCGTATGTATATGTGTGTATGAATATGTGTATGTATGTATGCATATGCATGTGTGTATGTATATATGTGTGTGTACATGTTTGTACGTATATGTGTGTATGCCTGCATATGCATGAATATGGATGTGTGTATGTAATATGTATGTGAGTGTGTGTGTATAGGTGTGAGTGTGTGTATGTATGCATATGCATGTGGATGTATATGTGTGTGTGTACATGTGTGTATGTATATGTGTATAGGTATGCATGCACATGCATGAATATGCATTTGTGTATGTAATATGTTTGTGAGAGTGTGTGTGTAGGTGTGAGTGTGTATGTATATGTGTGTGTGTGTATGTATGTGAGTGTGTATGTATATTTGTGTATGCATGCATGCATATGCATGAATATCCATGCGTGTATGTAATATGTA
>MU263380.1:27500-44221 GCA_020310875.1 Ceratopteris richardii
TGTGTATGTAATATGTATGTGAGTGTGTATGTAATATGCATGTGTGTATGTAATATGTATGAGTATGTGTATGCACATGTGTGTGTATGTATGTATGCATCTCTCTCTCTAACTCATTCTCTTTCTATTTCATATCTCTCTCTCTCTTTCATCTCTCTCTCTTTCACTCTCTCTTTCATCTCTCTCTCTCTCTCTTTATGTTTCTCTAGATCTCTCTCTTTCTTTCATCTCTCTCTCTCTCTCTCTATCTTATTCTATATCAATAAAAAACAAAACAATCACTTACCTCGATGTAATTTTTGGAGCGCTATCGTCAAAGTCCACTTAATGTTGTCCTTCTTTGAATTCCAAAGAACTCATGCCAAAAAGCTCCTGCAAAACTAAAGACAAGAGAAATTAGAAAAGGGAAATCACAAATAAAGAGAAAAGGTGCTACAGTATGTGTGATACTTACCAAAATTTTAGATCTAGAGAAATAGAGAAAGAGAGAGAGGGAGAGGGAGAGAGAAAGAGAGAGAGATGTGTGTAGAGAAAGAGAGAGAGAGGGAGAGGGAGAGAGAGAGAGAAAGAGAGGGCGAGGTGTGTGTAGAGAAAGAGAGAGAGAGGGAGAGGGAGAGAGAGAGAGACAAAGAGAGAGATGTATGTACACAGTATGCTCAGAATGTATTTCGTGCATGCAAACTCGACAGAAGCCAACTTTCATTCAAAACGCGAGCAAATGTCGAATTTTTGCTCTCATGTCCGGTTAAAATGTTACGTGGGTATAAGCGTCAGTATGAGCATTGGTATAAGCGTCGGTAATTTCCAATAAATTATCGATGCCTATTCCGAGGCTCATACCGTCAGTATTGCATCCGTGGTTTCTCAAGCATTTTCAATAGTCATACCGATGGCGAGGCATGACGATCGGTATGGACAACGTCGGTATGCCCTTGATATGTTGTAGTGTCTTTGGAATCCAGAGAGAAAACAATGGATTAGATTTGAGGAGATAGACCGGACGATGATACTTGACTACAAAGATTGGTACCTATTAAGGAACATAATAAATTTCTAAGAGAACTCAAAGACTAGCCTCATTCTTGGATGTGATCACCACCAAATTGAAGTATTAATATGGATCAAACACAACAAATGGATTAAGGTGGTGAATCTCAAGAAACACTTGGATGTGCATGTCACCCTCAATAGAAGATGGTGTCTCAACTAGCCTATTATTAGATGGTAGTTTAAGTTGATGGCACTCTTGCATCCCATTATTGACAACAAAAAGGTAGTTGTAAAGTGGCGGTTTCTCCACCAAGGAATTTAGACCAATGTCAAAGCTAAAAAAAATATGTGGGGCCACCAAAGGTGTAAAGGTTGTCTCAATGGTAGAGTGGAAATCAATCACTTTTTCTTTTCATGCCATAGGAGTCACTCAGTGTGCCAAGCTCTTGCTAGGGTTTTGGAATTATAGATTGAATCAACTGGAAGCAAGCATTACTAGGGTGAAGAGATTGGTCAATCCTGTATCTTATGGAATGCAATCAGAGGGGAAGCATTTTGGAAGATTTGGAAATAAGATTTGTGGCCAATTTAGATGACATTCCAATAGAATGGTCAATAACGAAATCCATTGTCCTGGTTGGTAGAAGAATATGCAATTGTAAACATTCCCATCCCTTTAGAAACCATAGGATCATTATCATGGAAAATAAAAAGATCAAAAGTAAATAGGCTGCCCATCAAGTTGATGAAAACATCATTAACCTTCTTTCTAGTTTTCCTAAAACTTAGATTTTCTACTAAATCCTACCCATTTTTGGTTTTGCATTTTTGGGCTATCGTTACCCTACTTTATGGATACTTGGATCCCAAGGGCACTATGCCCCTCCATTGTATTAGTGTGTTTTTTCAAAGCAAGGGAGACTAGGCTTCGGCTCAACTTTCTCTTAATAAAAGAAAAAATGACATGAATGTTTATATCGTACATAGGAAGAAATAAGGATCTACTCCAACAAAGCGTGACATACATTATGGAGAATGTAGGATTGAAGAGATAAACGGAGTGACTAGTTGTCAAAAGCGTATGGATTTTTCTATCAATCTAAGGATCCTCGTAAGAGAGTTCATTTATTGTAGTTGATGCTATTATGACGTTTTTAAAATAATTCTTGAGCTTTTAAATACCTTTTGAATATGTTTTTAATGTTTTAGGAATAGTCAATATGATTTTTATTATTTTCTAAAATTGAATGTCTTGAAGAATTTGGTTTCTTCTTGGAACTTTCGTCGCCGACTTACTCTCGACATAATGGAAGGTTGTAAGGAGTTTGGATTTAAAAATATTAAAGTTCACCTAGAATGGAAGGTTATAAGCATTTTGAGTTTAAGAAATATTAAAGTTCATCATTAAGAGACCAAATACTATAAATATAAAATTATCTCATCCCCTTCTTTTCATAAAAAAAACAAGAGATGAGAATATACTTTAGTGAGACGCAAATGCATTCATTTTTTTAATAAAAAAGTGTCTTTAGTTGAAAATCTCAATTTCCATTTTGTTTTTCTTTTATCAAACTTAGTTGTATTGATGTATGAAAAGCTGGGTTCTAATACCATTATTTTCGAAGCGTTGAGATTGCGGTTTGTTTTCCCCCTGATATCGAAGAACAGATGTAATACGATGAAAATAGTTTTCTTGCTTTCCAAAGAAATAAATTTTTAAGAGCCTGTGAATTTTTACTGTTTCTCAATGAACCTTCGTTTGACTAGTCATACATCAAATCCTCAACGCGCATTCACTTGCCTAATACCTATCCACTCGTGACTCCAGCCTCCAGGCTCCATCCACTGGTACCAGAAAGACAACAAGCTGCCAGTGCTACCACGCGCATCGCAGCGTCTGCTTTGCCTATTTATTCATGGACACGAGATGTCAGCACACACACAGCGGAGACTCTGTCCTTGCATCCGTCGCTGTACCTAGGATCACGACTACGCTGGTGCTCGGACGTGAATGATACAGACGGTGTTCCTACAGAAACCGAAATGTCGCTGAGGTCTAGCCGGTCTATCCGCCTGCTGGGGCAACTGAACTGGGAAAATGAAATGGAAGATTTAGCTGTTTGCATGGACAGGGTTGCTGCGGAGATGAAGAAACTAGATAGAGATGTGGCCATCTCCAGGGTTACAGGTACAATGTGTGTGTATGTGTGCGTTTGAGAGAGAGAGAGAGAGAGAGAGAGAGAGAGAGAGAGAGAGAGAGAGAGAGAGAGAGAGAGAGAGAGAGAGAGGTGTCTTCTCTGCACTTTGCCAACGGCGTAACAGAACATTTCGTGGACGAACGGCAGGCTCAAGTGTGGCCATGGCTGGCGGTGTTATGATGGCGGCCGGACTCATTGGAAGCGTTTTTACATTCGGAACTTTAGCCCCTCTGGTGGTCGCTGGGGCTGTGGCGTCGGCAGCGGGTGGCCTAACTTCGTCGGGCAGTCAACTCACACAACATGTAATCCTACAACATCGAGTAAGTAAAGCGAAAGAGAAACTCGAAAGCCGTGCTAGCGTCTTTCAAAAAATGAAGGGGATATTGGAAGAGTTAAACTCTGAGCTTGATCGTGTCAATCTCAAGCAAATGGCAAATGCTAAAGAAAGTGCAGCTAGAATCCGTGAAATTGCTGTGAGCATCGGATCGCTACTGACTACAATTACAGAGGTCACAGCAGCTCTCAGCGAAGCGCTGGTTTCGGCGGGAGCTGGGGCTGTGGCTAAGGCGGGGATGAAAAGCCTTGGCGCAGCAGGAACTGCTGTCGCTGTGGGTACTGGTATGGCTATTTACGATGTGATCACTGCATCGGACGTCTTGCAGAATGGAGGCAACAGTTGCAACTCGTTTGAAAGAATAGCGAAAAGCATACGCGAAATAAAGAGAGCCATGCGCGAAGAAGTGACGACGCTGTCGAGTTAATGATCTGAATCTGTTCTTTTATTAGCCGCTTCTGTTATGTAAATGCATTCTATGATATGTGGTGTAATGGCGTTTTCCCATCTGTCGCTCGTGATTTGCCAGGCCTTATGTAATAGTTTTTATTCCTTATGTAATAGTTTTCATCTTGTCTGCACCTTGGACGCATGGACATAGCCAGATCTCTGTGAGTGCTTGAAGCACTCGGATGGGTGCATGTTTCAAATTTTTGTACAAATCACATTCGAAAAGATAAAAGCTTTCGCTCTACATCTTGACTGTCTCCATTACAAAATAGGAACGCAAAGCTAAGGCATTCTTCAAGCAGACAAAATCCTGAATTCATGCCTTCATCTCTCATGGCTTCGTACGAAACCCAATTTATGCGTTCATTCCTCTTGGAGAACTGCAGGTTTCTTAAAATCTTATCAACTGCCTTCACCTGAACTGGAGCCTTTGCTTTTCTACTGCTTTCATCGATTGCAAGGCTCTCGTTTTAATGGACGTGAAACGCAAGGCTTTATAGTATCCTGGTTTGTAGGCATTGATAGAGGAATTCCATTTCCTCTCTCACAGCATGTCCTTCTTCTTCACAGAGACCCTGAGGGCCCGTAACTGGAGTTTTTCTCATCATTTACTTGATGTATAATTGCTCTGAAGTCTTTTTTTGGTTCGCTATGGCGTTCCTCACAGCGGACCATGGAGACCCGTGACTCGAGTCTTCCTCACTCTTTAGTTGATGTATAATTGCTCTGAAGTCTTTATTTGGTTCTCTTGAATCATTTCAAGGAAGTTTTCAATATCTTCAAATGGTTCTGTGAACTAAAGATAATCACAAGTCAAAACTTCAAAAGCAGACTAGATAGACCCAAATCTCAACCTGGAAGAAAATGAATAAAAACTAACTAGACATCAGGCTCAAGATTGGGATTCATGAAGATATTAGGAATGTTTCTTCTATTATAAAATCCACCTAGACCTAACATGTAAAGATGGTTAGCCTAAGATTAATCCTCCATGACTCCGTAGAAAGACCATCCCTTAGCTCAACTTGAATGCATATGGGAGAACCAAAACTTTCACGGGAGATGCAAACTCAAATTTTGTATCTTATGGAACCCCATATAGAAATTGAGAAATATGTACTTCTTTCAAAGACCATCCCTAGAGAAATGGAAACTAAGACGAAGGCACCAAAGCTATATAGAATATGCAACGGATACAAGTGCTTAAGATAAAGTTTCAAGATAAGGAAGCGCTTTAGTAACATCTCACATTTTGAAATTGATATATTTGGTCAATAAGCCATGTAAGAGGAACCCGAGGGTTGTTCCATGGCTCTAGGGAATTTCATCAAAGAATAACCTTTATAGACGATATCCAAGATTAAGACTACAACTATTTTCGGTAAATCCTTAGAGGATACATGCCTAAAATAATCACCCACTACATGATCACATTCGTGACATTCTAAAAATTTTCTTCGATGATCATTTATTTAGTACTTTCACTTGAAGTAGTTATCGATTGAAAACAATATCGAATGATAATGATTTCTCTCGAAAGTTACTTCAATTGAAAGCATTTCCTATATACATTCACAATGTTCGATTGAATGGGCATTCAACTAGAAAATTTGAAGAATTCCTTGATTTCATCTTGAGTTTTCTTTCCATTATGCACATAAATGTTGAAAATCAAGTCTCAACCATACAAAAGGACTTCTCCACAGTTTTTGCAGATGGAACAATAGAAAAGGTCCCAAATTCATGGATTGACATGAGGAGCTTCACCAAATTCAATCAAAATAAAATCTCCTCTATTACCCACCAAAAGCGCATGTACACTGATTTTTGGGTGGTTAGCTAAGTCGTAGGAAAAGCAAAAAATTCTATATAAGCACACTTTCATCTTTGTTTATAGAGTTTTATGAGTTCTAGGGGTTTCCCACTTAGTTTAGTGAAGTCCTAAACTCCAGCAAGCAAACCCTTTGCTTGGTTATCTCATTTTATCATGATTTTGCTCCTACCTATTTGAAGACATGGTGAGGCTCTCACAATTCTATTTGTACCATTGTGGTCATTCTTTTAATTTGAAGATCCATTTTGGTCTCTCATATAGTTCCCCAAAGTGTGCCAGAGTTTCAAGATTTTTTACTCAGTGAATTGTGAGAAATTGCCCATTTTGTGAAGTTATATCTCTGCACATAGGGAGATAGGTTTGCAAAGACCATCTTGACGTGGGTGTTTCTCAAAGCTAGAACATCCACTTTTCTTGATTCAAAGTTTACAGGGTAGCTCTTATAGTCAATATTAATTTTGCAAATTTTCATTTTAGATCTCAATACATGTACAAAGAAACCTACAAAATAGTTACCATATATCACTGTTTGTGGGCCTAATGGAGGGCAGCCATCTTCCAGGCAAAAGAGTTGAACAAAACTCCAAAGCTAGAGGGAGCGGAAGGTCAAACTCAAGCTCATGCAACCAAGAATGATCGCATCTAGGCTATGGATCAAGAGAAAGGGGAAAAAGTAGAGGAAGAGGAGCAAGATCATAAGCAACAGAAGCATCCAATGGAGAGTGCTAAAATTGCAGAAAACTTGAACATTATGCAAGAGATTGTTTATCCAATGGAGGATGCAATCAAGCTTACAAAAGGCACGAAGCTAATTATGCTAATACTTCAACAAGTTCAGAAAATTGAAACTTTCTTATGATGTATGGTTCAAGTGAAAGAGTCAATTCAAATTCTACATTTTACATAGACAAGAGTTGTAGCAACCATATGAGTTGCAATAAAAATGTAATTGACGTGTTATCTCAATTTCTCTAGGCAACAAGAGCTCCTCATATTGTTGCACCCAAAGGAGTAATTAGGTACCTCATGTTTGATGTAGTTTTGAATTCGTATTTTCAAATGGAAAAGGTTGTATCCTTTGAATGCTAAAAATTGAAGGTGGTAGGATTAAATTGCTTGGCACTCTCGAGAGAGAATGACCTTACAATTCGTGGCCTTGAGAATCTTTGACGCATGCATGTGCACACGTCTACACATTTGTGGATGTTAATCCAATGCACAATGCGATGGGGGCTGATCTCCATTTGGGTGGGCATCTCAGACGTTAGATAGAATTGAAATCCAATGGTTCTAGTCAAAATATGTATGTTGATCTTGGATCAATTGTGAGGAACACCTATGCGCCTTAGGATCCATATTGGATCCAATGGACACAAAGAAAAGGTGTTGAATTGTAGTTGATGATCATATACACCCTCCGATGTATAGATGAATCTAATGGCTCATAATGAAAGGCAATTTTGGGAGCTCCATCAAATCTCAATCATGCATGTAAAAACAATCCAATGACCCAAATGTGACGGTGCCTTGACTTTTGTCATTAAACCTCAAAATTTGGGTCTTTTAGCCAATCCAAGGGTTTTAGTTCATTTTCAAAACTATTAAAATGGACAAAACCACGAGCTCTAAGTGGTTCTTTTTCTCTTTGATGACATGAAAACAAGGGAAGCCTATGCATAACCTATGTCATTGAGGGACTAGCCTGTGGTCACCACCATCTTCTCCTGGTTCATCATTAATCACTCCTAAAGCTAAAAAACCCATGCAAGTTTCATTTTTTTCCCTAATGAAGAGATGTTTCTGAAAGACAATGAGAATCATATTTAAATTTCAAGTTGTCATTCTTTAGGACAAAAGAAAGCACGTCTTTTCCATAAATGCAAAGCCTTAGATAAAACAAATTCTTCATAAATAAATGAGGAACCGAAGTCTTGGAAATGTCTTTATGAAGTTTGAGTAGTTTGAGAGATAAGCTAAAACTTTGGAAACACTTTCCAAAGTTGAGGTTCCCCTAATACGGAAAAATCAAAAGTCCAGGAGTTCGAAATAAATACATTTAGAATTAAAAATTGAAAAGAAATACATGGAACTTCAAGCAAAAAGGATCATTACGGAACATCATGCATTATATCTTATACGATGGATCCATAAAATCATATTCCATGCTATCCCGAATAAACACAATCTAAGAAGGATAAAAAGTTAATGGTCATCCTTTGCAAGAATTTTCAAAGATTTTATTAAGAGGTTCTTCCAAATTAAATAGCTAATTGTAGCTAGTGCTTTCATATGAATCATAACTACACCTAAAAAGGTTCAAAAGGCATCGATAAGATTACTTTGGTAAATTAAATATTTGGCTATCAAGAAGGTTAGAACCACCTGTAAATTATGGAAACTTTTTCACATTGAATGGGACCATATTCGTACCATTTGATTGAAATACCCTTGTAGCCAAGAAATGACTATTGATCCGTACCTTTGAATCAATGGACTAGATTCTTATGATCGATGATAGTTTTCATGGATGAAAATTTTCAAAGGGAGGAAGAAAGGTCTAAAAGTTTTTCTTTTTTCTGAATGGTCAAGGTCCCAGTAGTGGAGATAATCACAACATATTGAGTTTGATCAACTATAAAACTAGCAAAATGTCAGAGGTCTTTGGTCCGATTTTAGTGTTGTTTGGTCTAGTGTTTGGTGTCTTCGATACTCATGTCCCATCTGGATGGCCAAGAATTTTGTAATCGCATGGTCTCCATCAGCTTTGGTTACTCAAGCATTCTAATTTTTGGGCTGAATAGCAATGCACAGTTTGGTTTCAACCGAAGTGCCCCTTCTGTTAATTTCAATAATAAGTAACATTGTGATTTACTCATGTGATGTATTTGTAGCTCTTACATTTGATCATTAGAAATCTTTTCTCTAAGGTTGTGAGCTCTAGGAAAAAATCACCCTTTGTCAACAAGTTTTCAACCTCTTAATATGAGTTAGGAGAGCTATGAGATTTGAATAACGAGATGTTGAGAAAACCATAGGGAATTCCATGTTGTGAGTCTGCTTGGGAGGTGATTCAAGACATGTGATCGGCCAACACATGATGCCATCCCAATCGTATTTGGATTTCAAAGTAAAATTCTTGGAAGAGCAACAGACACTTGCATATTTGTTCAATAATTTGATGTTTATTGAGTCAATAATTTAGGGCCTTGTGATCGGTGATGATTTCAAACTTAACACCTACTAAATAGTGCCAAAAGTTCTTGAATGAAAAGACAATCGCTAAGGCCTTCCTTTCAATAGTAGAGTGGTATATAATACGTTATCTATATTATCTTCACTACCTGGTTCTACTCAGCTCTACATAGTAGTGAACTAGCATTGTATATTAAGTGATTTGTATTATCAGTCCTATGAGCTTGTGCTAGGATTGCCCCAAATTCCTTGAGGCTGGCATCAACGTGAATGTGAAATGGTTGGTTGCAGTCAACCATTGTCAATATGGGAGCCTCAATCAGTCATGATTTCAACTTGAAAAAGTTGCGCTTTGGCTTCAAACCACTGAAATGGTGTAGTCGTGCATGTTAGTCGAGAAAAGGCCTTTGTGATATGTGCATACATTCAAATAAACATTTTATGATAGCCCATGTGTCCTAAGAATTCCCTTCTTTCTTGTAGATGGGTTGTAACATCTTGAGTTCCATCATTACCTTGTCTGGATCTGGTGCCATACATGCACAAAAACCACATGTCCTAGAAGGATGCCTTGTGTTAACAGGAAGTGATACTTATGAAGATTTAGTCTCAAATTAGTTTTTTGGCATTTGTGAAAGATGAGAGTGAGGTGGGCTAGATGATCTTCAAAACAATCAACTCAGTTGCTCTTGCCGATTTAAAAAAAGGTTGAGAAATTATCCATGAATATTCTTAGGGTCTTAGAAACAAGCTACCGAAAACAATCAAAACTGTCCGATTAAATGTCATTGGGCCATTTTGGAGTCCAATAGCTGTTTTAGCATAAATGTAAGTTCCCCACTGTGTTACAAATGCTCCCTTTCATCTATCCTTCTGATGTATATCAATCTAATTGTATCCACTATATCCATCCATGCAATTGTACAATTAATGTCTAGCTACATCTTCCACTACTTACTAAGAGAATGGGGTGGGAAATCCATCCCAAATGGTTACATTTTTTAGGGCCCCAAAAATTTACACATACTCAAATCTTGCTTGATTTCTTCTTGGGGGCGATCACAATAGATGAAAGCTAGTTAGAATGCTCAATGGGAATGACGATCCATGTTGCTTCCATTTTATCAATCTCCACCCTTACAACCTCAACATACCTCACGTTGAGGTGATAAATCCTTCCTCGTATGGGATTTGCAGCTGGAATCAAAAGAATTCTATGGATTCTCAATGCTCTAGGATTTTTTGTTAGATCCTTGTAGTGCCATGCAAAAACATACTTGTAACTTTGTAGAAAGAAAGCTGCCTTATGCAAGAGAATATGCCCCCCCAAAGTTATGATGCCACTAGAACATGTTTCTCTTCCCTTGGTTTTCCTATATTTATCTCTTTGACAACCGAAGTTGTCTTTGTTCCTTGGGTTGTTTTATCACCTTGGTCCTGCTCTTTGAACTAGGAGTCACTCTAGGCACAAGTTTCTTTAATTTCCGCATCTAAGGTTTCCTTTTATAACCATCCCACAAGTATTTCTTCCAAAGGCAGTCATTTTTTCGTTCCATCCTTCGTTGCTAGCATAGTATTCTTGTGCTCCTCTAGGGTCGTTTTCTCCCAATTACTCCCAAACTTACCAAGTCCCATGAGGTCTATCTGAGGTTTGTCCTAGTTTTCCATCTCATTCTCATCACAAGCTATCGTGTAACATGATCAATATTCTACTCCCATCCATTTTAACAGGTCTTGATCTTCAAAAAATATTTTTTAGTTTCAGGCAGTCAGGTTCTTTGTCATGAGGTTATGCTAAGGAACTTCTAGTGCACATTCACACATGATCTAGACCAATTTCCATCTATAATTGCTTTATCATGTCCTAGTCATGGATGACCTTTGCATGTTTGAGCCATGGTCACCCTAAGAGCAAGGTAAATCCTCAAGATGTGAGAGGAAATTATAACACCATAAAGTCTAAGATGAACTCAGGCCCTTATATTGCTAGTTCCATCTTCTCAACAATCTTGATAGGTTTTACCCTATTTCTATTTGTTATGGTAATCATGAATTGTACCTCTCCTGATGGTCTGAGTCATAGGCTTCATTATAGATTCAGCAATCTGATTGATACTAAGTCCACCATCTATGGTCACACTAGAGGTTTCTTGCTCAACTATCTTGATTGCTACCTAAGGACTATAGTAGTCGGTCATAGGGGCCTGTATTATAAAATAGTGATGGAGACTTTTTCCCATGCAAAGTAGTGCCCTCACGAAAGCATTGATGTTGAACATCTCAATTGGTAATAAAAAATCCATATGCGATAGCTCATATAGACGTACCTATTGGTACATATTCTTTAGAATTTGAGTTGTTGAAAAAGAGTTAGTTGGTATACTCATGGTGAGCTTCGCAATATCATCTTTTAATCCATGTTGGACCATCCACAAAACATCGTCTATTGTTCTCCCTTACTTTTGTTCCTCTTCCTAACCCTTCCAAAATTTTGTAGCCTTGGTAAACCCCATAATATCTAGTCTTTGTCCTTTTGATTCAAGATCCTCTGGGGGATCCCTTTTTGCTTTAGTAAGAGGTTTTTCCACTAGGATAGGTGCCTTTTCGGCTCCATTAGACTCTTGCTCTAGGTTAGTTTCCTTGCTCCTCTTTGGCTCCCCTCTCTTCTACCCGCATGTTAGAGAGATTCTCTGTAGACTTATTGCTTCTCCAAAATTATTTCTCTGCTACAAGCTAGCTCCCTTGTTCCCCATTACCCCATATTCCTCTCTTGCCACCCATTGAGCCCTAGTATGTAGTTTTAGTAGGGAGATCTCCTTTAGTTGCACAAAGTTAGCCATTATTGACCGCATCTATGCACTTCCAAGAGGGAGTTGTTATACTGAGATGTGGAAAACTTGTTTATCTCGTTCTTGGTAGTTTGCTTCGGGTAGTCTTTCATATAGTGATCTCTTGACTCTTGAAAGTTAGAGTACAATGGATCATTTTTTGGTAGGAGATATCAAGCATGCATGTGACCGTATTCTCCACATTTGTAACAAATTATGGGTCATCAAGGTGGACTCATAAATGTTGAGGCCTCATCATTGGGAGTACTCTATATGCTAACATTAGCAGGAGAAGAATAAAAAGACGAAACACCAAGGACATTACCAAGGATGGGCAAAATGCCACTACCGTATGTTGAGTCATAGGAACCAAGTTTTGTGATGACTTAGATGGCTACCCCCATTATGTAGGTGGTTCTAGTCTTGGCATCCCCTTCAAATAATAAGAATTGTAAGCTCTGTATCCCCATTTGCTACAAACGTGGCAGAACACCTTGTTAGGGCATTCTACCTACAAGTGCCCTTATTAGGGGGGGGGGGGGGGGGGAATCTTACACCAAAGGCTTGCCTTGGTATTCCATTCCCTAAGTTATTCAATTTCTCACTTGAGCCTTGCCACAATATATTTTTCTTTGCTTGCAAATCATTGTTGCACCATGGTTTCATTCCATCGCTCGGCATGAGAAGTAGAGTTGTGGAAGCAAGCTTGCTCAATCCTTGTAGCCACGGCCATGAAATCTTCTAATGAGGTGCTCGATGCTAACAGATCATGAATTTTATGCCTTGTGCTTAACAAAAAAAACGCTATCTTTACCCAATGTTTAATTAGAAACTTTCTTGGAGCCATTGGTAGCTTTGCCACAAGTGGCTTGGTCCTCATCATTATTTCTGGGATGGACTCATCTTTCCTTAAGTGTAGATTTTCTAGTTCATCTAGCACTTGTCTGATTGTATTCCCTCCTTGAAAAGTGGATGAGAACTCATTCATCATGGCCTGCCGTGTCCTAAAGTGGACTTCGTTGAAGTGATTCAACAATTTATCCACCAACCCATCTAACGTTGCTAGAAAAAGGGCCATGAAAGCATAGTTTGGCCTTTTTACCCATGACACTTGCATAATGCAAGGAAATTCTTGAGTTGATCATGAGGGTCTTCCATCGAGGCTTGTTTGAAAATGGGAAAATGATATTAATATGGGACATGATTAAAGCTAGATTTCCTTGAGCCAATTCTAGTTCTTCTAAGAGTCGTTGTTTTCCTTGGACTTATCACGAACAATAATGCCTTGCTCTAGACTCCTAGATGTAGGTTGGAACTGAGTTCTAGTCATTAGATAGGCTAGGTATCTCTAGCTAAGCACATTACAAAGCCCTAGGTCCCATCAAGTATCCCAAAATTGTGCATTTCTATATGCAATTATACAGGGTCGATACTGTTTCACTAGTTATTTCATATTTGGCTAGGGTTGGTGATCTTGATCAATGTTGGACTAAGGTCATTGATAATATTGCTAGCTAATCTAGAGTAAGACTCTAAAATTTAATGTAATCATCGTGCTCCTTGGATTTCTACTTGAGAACATTTTTTTGTGCCTTGTCGTTTAACACTAGTTGGAAGCAATACTTTGAACAAATTGAACTTGAAAAGATAAAAAGAAAATAGGAAAGAAGTAAGATAAGGATGTAGCTATATTACTATCAAATAGAGATTGCATAAATAGAGAACAAAATATCAAACGCTTTTGCCCCAACTTCTCTGAATGTACTCTAATTACACATTATGGTTGAGAGATACAACTATTGAAAACCAACCATAGATGTAAGTCATAGATTCACCATGCTCTCTTAGCCTCAGTAGAACTGGAAGTGTAGATTCTTTCTAAGCTCTTAATTTTTCTCCATAGCTTCTACGAGACGGTTATTCTACTACAAATGCTTCTCATACCCCATATACAATTTGACTCTATCGATAGCTAGCCTGACTCTAGCATACAATGCACAATGCTCACCTCTACCAATATGTGAGTGCAATATCTTCCCCATGCATAAGTATGATCACTAAACAAACTTATCTACATGTGCTTATGCATATCTATCTATATTAATCTATTCTTCTTCTTGTGTCCACAAACTGGTTTCCTGCATGGTCCTCATATAATGTGTTGACCCACCTTTTGCGCCATAGCACTTCAAGGACCTTTATTTCACCATAATGTTGTACTATGATTGTTGCAATTTTCCGCTCAAGACTATCCCTTTTGCAGTAAGGAAGATACAAGAATATCAAGTTCATCCTTCGAAAAGGGCATTGCCAATGGAGATGTATGTTTAAGAGTGTGAAGGATGAAATGACTTAATGTGATGGAGAACACCAAATTAACTTTTTATATAAGCTAGGACACGAGAGAACACATCTTCGATGTTTGTTCATTAGAAAACCATAGCAACCCTCTAGGAACCACATGAGGGAGTAGGAGTTGGACATATTCTAGGTCACAATATGACCATCAAGATTCTAGAGTATGGCCTTTGGTGGCCTATACTCTTCAAAGAAGCATAAGAATGGGCAAAGAAGTGTAATGCATGTCAACATTGTAGTCTTCATCCATGCCAAAGGAACAAGAACACTCTTATTGTCCTTAAGATGGAAGTTGTTCAAGCATTCGGACAACAAGTTCGTTGGACCTATCTACTTAATGGCATGGGCGAGGCAAGAAAAGCATTTTTTGTGATTGCCATAGATTATGTGACCAAGTGGATTGAGGTTCACTCTATTTAGGATTGTTCTCCATTGGGTGTTGCTCAGTTCATATTCAAATTCATCTTGACACACTTTGGCTACCCCATTGAAATTACATGAGACCAAGGCACACACTTTGTTAGTATTTTCTTCACATGCAAAAATATAATGCATAAGAGGTATTATGTCTAGTATCCTTGTGCAAAGAGGCAATCAGAAAGCACAAATAAAACACTAATTCACCTAGTGTGAAAGGAATCTTACTTATGCCCTAAGACGCGGGAAACCACTTATCTCAAAATTGTATGGGCTTATCAATCAGAATGTTTATGAAGAGGGGTTGGCCACATACATACTCAATCTTGCCAATGCTAGTCTTTTCTTTTAAGTACTTTCAAGTCATATTTTCAAGAGCCCCATATGGGGGTGATCACTACCTTTATTCACTTCTACTTCAAGAGAGTAGAGCCTACGATAAACATTTTCCCTTCTCCTTGTCGTGGAGATATTCATCTCTACTCTCATGTTTTTGCCAAACTTTTGCCAAAGAGCATAATTATTGAAACTTCTCAAGAAACAAAATCAATGATGAAGTGAAGATTTTAAGCATTGGAAAAAGACGACGTTCAAGCACACATCGAAAGTCCAAGACAAAGAAAAGGATCACTAGCAGTGGTATAGGATGCTCAATTGAGGCAGATGATTGGTGTATCTAATAAGCATTGAGAAGGATTCTAGAAGTCTTCATAGAGAGCATTACACCATAGAACGGAGGAGATTGGTCGATATACAACTATCGAATAGCTAGAAACATTGATATGAGGAGGTATACAAAGTTCTGAGAATCCTAACATTCAAAGCTCTTTGAAATTAACAATTTTATGGCGAGTAGTTTTAGGAAGCAGCCTTGGAAGGAGAACATAGTGAGAGTCGGAATGAACTAGAGAAGATAAGCATTTTATCTGTGAAAATATGATAGATCTGTCTATTCTATTGACCAGATGTGAATTAAAGGAGATTTTCTCCGTGGAAGCTAGATTTGTTCTATGTTCTTGCATAAGGACGAAGTTGAAACATTGCATCTCAGATTATGATGATGAGAGCGCATACACATACGAAAACTAAAACGGTCGCTCATGGTCATTGAAGGATAGTAGTGAAATAGCAATTGGAAATCCTCACTAGTAATTAACAAGGAATATCCTGTAAGAATTCCGGCTTACATATTGAGTCTGATAGTCTTAATAATCATTTTATTCTATATCTCTCTCTCTGCATGAGCAACATGATGACAAAGAAGAGATTATATAGAATACTCAAAAATGGCTATTAAGACCACGAACTCGCCAATTCTCATCCACTAAAGTGCTCACAGACATTACCACTCAATTATTCTAAATAGAAAAACCGTAGCTTTTTGGATGCCCTTGCTTTTTGCAGGAATCCTGCTAGTTATGAGTCAGAGCCTAACAACATGTAGCATCGCTACTTTAGCTAAACACTACATAGTTGGAGTTTAACTATCCATTTAAAGGGATGGCTCTGGATAGTGGAGGGTGGGGAATAGTAGTTGTGTGACTTCTAATTTCTTTGCATTAGAGAATGTTCTGAGAAAAAGACGTCATAAAGGGGATGAAAGCAAAATCGAGGTTGGGGGGGCGGGGGGAGGCTGGTCATTGGAGAGAGATAATCTGAGGAAAGACATTGGTGATGTGTGGGCTGGAGAAGACAGAGAGAGATAGTGAGATAAAGGCACAGTTGCCGCGTTTTGATCAGACAGGAGATTATCCTTTGGATTCCTCGTGGGTTCTATATAGACATGAATATAAGAGCTGTGATTTTGCGCTGAAAAGGGGGGGGAGGGGGGGTGGGGGGGGGGGGGGGTGGGGGGGGGAGGGGGAGGGGGGGGGGGGGGGGGGGGGGGGGGGGGGGGGGGGGGGGGGGGGGGGGGGGGGGGGGGGGGGGGGGGGGGGGGGGGGGGGGGGGGGGGGGGGGGGGGGGGGGGGGGGGGGGGGGGGGGGGGGGGGGGGAGGGGGGGGGGGGGGGGGGGGGGGGGGGGGGGGGGGGGGGGGGGGGGGGGGGGGGGGGGGGGGGGGGGGGGGGGGGGGGGGGGGGGGGGGGGGGGGGGGGGGGGGGGGGGGGGGGGGGGGGGGGGG
>MU263381.1:0-44220 GCA_020310875.1 Ceratopteris richardii
GTCACCTCAGTGAAGCGATGTTATACATGTGGAGGAGATCACATGGCTAATGTTTGTCCGTTGACGACTCAACCCCAAGGAAACTCTAATGCTCTATATTGCACCATTGAGAGGAAATATACAAATCATACGACCCAAGATTGTCCCTATAACATGTTGGTGCAAGAACAATCAACAATTGAAGGTCTTTAGTCCGCAGAAACTTCAGGCAAAAATTTCTTAAAAAGTTCACCGGAACAGTCACCGGAACAGTACCGGAAACCGTACACGAGTCCCAGAAAAGTCCCGGAATGTTCCGGAAATTGATCACTTTACAGTTTTCAGTTCATGAAGAGTTGAAAGATGAAAGGAGGAAGAAAAGAACAATTTTTGAAGGCTTGGAAGAAACCGAAAAAGTTTGTACACATATGTACAGTAGTATAGTCAGCGTTATAAGCTTTGTACAAATTTATCTATAATACCTGAGAAAGTGTCGGGGCAGTATGATAGAAAGAAGATGAGGAAGTATAGAGAGAGACATAGATGAGAAGAATGAGAAGTTAGATGTCATGAGACATATGAAAAGTTAGTTGAGTTTTCCTCTCATCACTCAACTGTAACTTTCTGAGTAATCGAAGAAATACTGCGCCGAAATTTCTGTGTGTTCTTCATCTGTGATAGATGATTTGTGAAATCCTTTTGAGGATATCTAAGTCTATAGTTAATCAATCTATAGCTTAAGTTTCAGAGTTTAATTGTAAACAGAAACCGAGAATTGTCAGTAGGAACATTCATATGTGTTGAGTGTTCAAAGTTTACTGAAACAGGCGCATTTCCAGTGATCAATGTTTTGATCATTTCTCAGTGCATACTTTAAAGTTTTGCATGAGTGAGGCTTAATCTTTAAGTTAGAAGATAAGCTACTCGTAACCAGAAGCATTTGCTTAAACGGGTTCTATTCAAGGAGAACCAAGTCTTAGAAGTTGCAGGTGTAAAATAGACTGTTCAGAATGACAGTTTCAGACATAGGTAACTTGTGAAGGTGATTTCTCAAGTTATACTAAACTTTTGAAGAACTTTAACTTGAAGGAGGTGCGCAATCTCTAGGCGACACTCCATACAAAGTTTCATAAAAAACTTTTACATGTTTGTCGATTAATTTGAAGAAACTGTGCAGCAGAATTTTTGTGTTGTGAAGTTTTTGACTTACTCTTGGTATAGAGGTGCTCTAATCACAAGAGTAGGTTATTCTTTTGGAGATTAACACTCTCCATCAGTGGTATCAGAGGCAGGAGACATCAAATCAAAGAAAGGAGGATCCCGATTGCTGCGGTTACAAAGAATTCAACAACTGAAGAACTAAAAGGTGAAAGCTTGAAGGCAAAACCTGAGGAAGAGATCATACGATATCAAGAAAGACAAACGGAGTCTAATTTGAAGCAAAGGTACATATATTATTCATAAAGGTTGAAGATTTCAATACACAGGAAGACACAAGATGGGAGATTCTCTGCAGATAGAGAAACTGGATAGGGAAAACTATCCTGCGTGGTCAATGAGGATGGAAGCTCATCTTATGAGCAAAGATTTGATAGCTTATATCACAGGAGAAGAAGAAAAGCCACAGTTCAGAGATCCTAGTGTTCCGACTAGGGAAGAGTTAGCAGATTTGAAAAACTGGATGAAGAAAGATGCTCAAGCTAGAAGCATTATCTATATGGCAGTAAATGATTACTTGTTACCTCATATTCGAGGTCTTGAAAGTGCAACTGACATTTGGAATGCTTTGGAGGAGCATTTCCAGAATACTACTAAGTCAAGGAAGGCATCCTTATGGGCAGAGTTTACAACCTTCAAGAAGAAGGCTTCTCAGTCCATTTCAGACTATGTGACAAGGATGAAAGACATTGCAGATGCATTAGGAGCTGTTGATGAAGACATTGAGGAGGATAAATTGGTAAGGCAAATTCTTACAGGCTTAAGAGGTGATGACAAATGGAAGCCATTTATTTTGTCTACAGAGTTATCACTTGATCATTTCACTCCAAATTTAAATCAGTTGCTAGGTCATATGCTAACATTTGAGAATGATGTTAAAGGAGATGGTGACAAGAGTGCAGGTCATGCAATGTACTCAAAAGATAAAAAGAAGAATAGCAAAAGGAAAGCAACAAGCAAATGAAGATGAAGGAACAACTAGCCAAGCCAACTTCCTAAGAGGAAGAGGAGGTGGCAAAGGTAGAGGAAGAGGCAAAACAACAAAGATGGAGGCAAAGCTTGCTGGATTTGTGGTAAGACAAATCATTTAGCTAATGATTGTTGGCACAATACTCAAAGTAATAATGGATATAGTCAAAGTTACAATGCAAGAGGAAGAGGTGGCAGAAATCAAAGAGGAAATTTCAGAGGCAGAAGTGGTAGGAGTTACTTTGGAAGAAATGCAGGTAGAGGATTCCAAAGTCAACAATATAACAATACCTACTACAATTACGCTTCAGAACAGAAGGAGGATTCAACATTGATATTGAATGCTACTTGTGAAAGGCAGAGTGAAGATCAAAGAGTCTTCTACATTGACTCAGGATGTAGCAATCACCTGAGTGGAAACATATCATTGATGACTGATTTGGAGAATAAAGTTTCTAATCATGTTGTTCAAACAGGTGACAACACAAAGCATAAAGTGAAGTCGATTGGATCAGTGAAAGCTAAAGACGGTAGTACCTTATTGGGTAAGGTTCTGTATGTTCCTACAATTCCTAAGAATTTGATAAGTGTAGGACAAATTGTTGAAAAGGGATATGAAGTAAGATTCACTAATGAAGGAGTATACGTGGAAGATCCCAGTCAAGGGTATAAACAGATTGTTTCAGGAAAGAAAGAAGGAAGACTGTTTACACTGAAGATTCAAGGCAACATTGGTCAGGCCATGTTTACATATGTAGGACATAAAATTTCTGAGTTAGATCTTTGGCACAAGAGGCTTGGACATTTCAATGAAAGAGGTATTAAAGATATGGTTAACAATGGTTCAGTGCTTGGATTGCCTAATGTTGCAGGTCAACATATGACATACAAATGTGAGGCATGTCAATTAGGTAAAGCTCATAAGAATTCTTACTCCAAGCATGGTTTTATGTACTCAGAGAAGCTTGAGTTGGTACACACAGATGTGTGGGGACCATCAAAGGATTTCAGTATAAATGGATCAAGATATTATGTGATTTATGTTGATGATGCTACTAGATGGATCACTATCTATGTGATCAAGGATAAGTCAGAAGTATTCAATACATTCAAACATTATCATGCGTATGCAGAAAGAACTACAGGTCATAAACTGAAGAGACTAAGATCAGATGGAGGGGGAGAGTATTTCTCCAACGAATTCAGTGACTACTTATGGAATGCAGGTATAAAAAGGGAAGTTACTTGCAGATATTCTCCTCAACAAAATGGTGTAGCAGAAAGGAGGAATAGGACTCTTGTTGAGTTTGCAAGGTCCATGATGAATGAGAAAAATTGCCCTAATTATTTGTGGGCTGAAGCTGTAAATACAGCTACTTATTTGGTCAATAGGTTACCATGTAAAGCCTTGCAGGGTATGACACCATATGAAGCTTGGCAGGGTAAAAGACCTACCCTAGATCATTGCAGAGTATTTGGATGTGTGGCATATGCATATGTGTCATCACAATTAAGACACAAATTGGAACCTAAAGCTGAAAAATATGTTTTCATTGGTTATGATGACAGACAGATGGGATACAGGTTGTGGAATCCATCCACAAAACATTTTCTGGTTTCGAAAGATGTTACGTTCGATGAGCAAAGTTCTTGGTATGCAGGAACAGTTAATAACAATACAGGTGATGAAGAAGAAGTGAATCAGAAGAAAGGTAAATCAAAGGTTCAAATAATTGATGAAGAAGAAAATTATGAAGTGCAGGAAGAAGTTGAAGAAAGGTCAAGATTTGATCCTGAGTGTGAAGAACCAGAAACCTCAAGGACTGGAGAACTCAGAAGGTCATCAAGAAATAGATGGCAACCTACAAGGTACAGTTATGATACTTCATTTTGGCTACGAAAGATTATGCTTACATAATGAAAGCAGATGAAGACCCTTCTACATACGAAGAGGCAAAAGGTAAGGAAAAATGGGAGAAAGCTATGCAAGAAGAACATGATGCATTGGTGGAAAATCAAACATGGGATTTAGTTCCTAAACCAAATAGCCAGAAGATTATTGGATGCAAGTGGGTCTACAAGACCAAAAGATTTGCAGATGGAAGTGTGTCTAGATACAAAGCTAGACTTGTTGTCAAAGGGTTTGCTCAAACATATGGAGTTGATTATGATGAGACTTATAGTCCAGTGGCAAAGATGACAACCATCAGAACACTCATAGCTGTTGCTGCGAGTAAAGGTTGGAAGTTATGTCAGTTAGATGTGAAAAATGCTTTTCTGAATGGATATATTTCAGATGATGTGTTCATGGAGCAACCTCAAGGGTTCAGAGATAAAAGATATCCAGATCATGTGTGCAAGCTCAAGAGAGCTTTGTATGGCTTGAAGCAGGCTCCAAGAGCGTGGAATTATAGACTTGTAAAGTTCTTGAAAGAACTTGGTTTTCAGGTGTCTGAAGCAGATAGTAGTTTGCTTATAAAAGCAAGTGATAATGGTTTCATATACATGTGCATATATGTTGATGATATAACCCTTACAGGAACAGATGAGTCAGGTATACAAAGACTCAAGAAGCAAATGGAAAAGGAGTTCAAGATAAGTGACTTGGGAGACTTGTCATATTTCTTGGGTATGGAGATCACATATACTCAGCATGGAGTATTCGTGACCCAAGAAAGATATTTGAAGAACTTGTTAATCAAGTTTAAAATGAATGATTGCCGGATAGCACCTACTCCAATGGAGGTGAATCACAAATTGAGTAAGTTTGGAGGTGAAGAATTCAAGGATGTGAGACAATATCAGAGTTTGGTTGGTAGTCTTATCTATGCTACTTTAACCAGACCTGATTTATCATATGCAGTAGGAGTATTGTCTCAATTCATGCACTGTCCAAGGAAAGAACATTGGATTGCAGGACAAAGGGTGTTGAGGTACATTAAGGGTACACTCAAAGAAGGTTTGTATTATGGTTTTACATCAGATACAAATATCAAAATATACAGTGATGCAGATTGGGCAGGTAATCCAGATGACAGAAGGTCAACATATGGATACATGTGTTATGTGGGAGATAAGCTAATCTCATGGTGTTCCAAGAAGCAACATACAGTTGCTTTGTCTTCTACCGAAGCTGAGTACAAAGGCATGGTTGAAGCCGCAAAGGAAGTGATTTGGCTAAAGACTTTAATGAAGAATTTTGACACTATACAGAGGACACCAATTATATTTGGAGATAATATGAGTTCATTATATTTAGCTGCTAATCCTGTTTTTCATGCCAGGACTAAACACATTGAGATTCAGTATCACTTTCTAAGAGAGAAGGTGATGGATAAAGAGATTGAAGTAATCCATACTTCAACGAAAGATCAGATAGCTGATATGCTTACAAAAAGTTTGGATGGACCTAAGTTACAAAGGTTTAAAGATATGGCAGGAATAAAGAAGACAGAGAAAACCTCAATTGATGATTGAGGGGGAGCTGTTGGTGCAAGACAATCAACAATTGAAGGTCTTTAAGTCCGCAGAAACTTCAGCAAAAATTTCCTTAAAAAGGTCACCGGAAGGTCACCGGAACAGTACCGGAAGGTCACAGTAAAGTCACCGGAAATGATCACTCTTACAGTTTTCAGTTCATGAAGAGTTGAAAGATGAAAGGAGGAAGAAAAGAACAAATTTTGAAGCTTGGAAGAAGAACCGGAAAAAGTTGTACACATATGTACAGTAGTATAGTCAGCGTTATAAGGTTGTACAAATTTATCTATAAATACCTGAGAAAGTGTCGGGGCATATATGAAAAGAATGAGAGTAGAAGAGAGGCATAGATGAGAAGAATGAGAAGTTAGATGTCATGAGACATATGAAAAGTTAGTTGAGTTTCCTCTCATCACTCAACTGTAACTTTCAGAGTAATCGAAAGATACTGCGCCGAAATTTCTATGTGTTCTTCATCTGTGATAGATGATTTGTGAAATCCTTTTGAGGATATCTAAGTCTATAGTTAATCAATCTATAGCTTAAGTTTCAGAGTTTAATTGTAAACAGAAACCGAGAATTGTCAGTAGGAACATTCATATGTGTTGAGTGTTCAAAGTTTACTGAAACAGGCGCATTTCCAGTGATCAATGTTTTTTATCATTTCTCAGTGCATACTTTAAAGTTTTGCATGAGTGAGAGCTTAATCTTTAAGTTAGAAGATAAGCTACTCGTAACCAGAAGCATTTGCTTAAACGGGTTCTATTCAAGGAGAACCAAGTCTTAGAAGTTGCAGATGTAAAATAGACTGTTCAGAATGACAGTTTCAGACATAGGTAACTTGTGAAGGTGATTTCTCAAGTTATACTAAACCTTTTGAAGAACTTTAACTTGAAGAAAGTGCGCAATCTCTAGGCGACACTTCATACAAAGTTTCATAAAAACTTTTCGTGTTTGATAGATTAATTTGAAGAAACTGTGCAGCAGAATTTTTGTGTTGTGAAGTTTTTGACTTACTCTTGGTATAGAGGTGGTCTAATCACAAGAGTAGGTTATTCTTTTGGAGATTAACACTCTCCATCATAACAGGCAGGCTGTTAGACAAAATTATCAGCAACCTTACCAGCAGGGTAGGTTTCAGAATCAGTACCAACAACCATATTATAGGCCACAACAATATCAACCTCAATACCAGCAGCAATATCAGGCACCATATAGGCCACAACCTGTCCTAGGAAACCAATCGCCAGCTCCTGCCAATGTGATCCCAGTTAAATATACGATGGCGGAGGAGAACCCTAATAGAGCATTGGCGCCACTAACCCCATTGGTCTCAGGAAATGATTCTCACGCTCATGGTTCAGACTACTTCCATGAAGATAGTCCACATGCTTATTATAGAGTCACCTAAGCAAAGTGAGACTTCTCAGTGTCAATATGAGACACCACCTATGGAACAAAATTGGGAGCCAGAATATTCCAATGTCATGTATACGAATCCAAATCCTAGGCCCCAATTCAGACAAATAAGACCACAAGCCCCTAGAGGACCATGCTTTAGATGTCAGGGCGACCATTTCATTCGTGACTGCCCCCACCAACCAACTCTGGGACAAGGGCAAAACATTACAATACAAGGCTTTTGTCCTGAGTGTGGCCAGGAACATCTTCCTAGAGAGTGTCCGAGGAATCCCTCTAGTGCACCCAAGGTCACACCCATCAACGTGGTAGGCTTAGTGGCAGATTCAAGTTCAAGTAACAATAATGTGGCTCCTGTACAGGCAGTTACTAGGGCACAGGCTGCACAACAAGCAAAACCATCTGAGCAGTCGGAGTCAAGTGAGGCAGGAGAACCTAGCAAGAGGAAACCAAGAACATGGAAGGATACCAGAGAGAAGGCTAATCGCAAGTGGAACAAAAAGCTATCCGAGCTAGAAGAAAGCCTAAGGGATACCAAAACAAAAATAGAAGACATTGCATCTCAAAGTCCGCATGCTGAAGCTCCATCCACTTCGCCTCATTCCACCCCACCACCCATTGTAAATAATCCACAACCAGGGTCTGTTCTTGCAAATCCGACCCTAGAAGGCTTGGACATGATGTTCAAAGCCTACCAGGCTCGGCTTCAAGAAGGGCCAACAGTTGCAAACCTAGACAAGAGTTACCCTAGAGCAGATTTAGAGATTGAACGGATGAAAATGTGCATGAAAATGGTAGAACAAGCTCAAGCTATACTTGAGACTAGTCAAAAGTTCAATCAGACAAACTCTGTCAAACCGGATTTGCATTTCCAAGGCTTACTATAAAGATTAGAGCAGTTGGTAAACAAACCACAAGTTTCTTTACCTCCACAGGCTCAACCAGTTATTGAGAGAGGAAGCTCACCACCAATGGGAGCTTATGTTCATAATTCCACGGATGCTGGAATACCTCCTTCAATTCAACAGTACTCTCAAGAGTTTTGCGGGAAATACAGGAAGAGAAATGGGCCAAGGAGAAGGGTAAATCCCCTCCTATTCCTGAGATTGATGATCTTCATGATCAATTTCCCCAAGACATTCCGTCTATCTATGGAGACCAAGCAGAGCAAGAAGAAGATGAAAGATTAGATTTTGAATCTAATTCTTTACAAGAGTTGCCTCATTTCACAGGCCCATGGGAATCTGAATCTCTCCAGATCAGAGCTCCCACAATATTGGTAAGAAATGAAGACTCAGTGATTCCAAGAAACACTGATGTTGTGAAGAACACTAAGGTTCAATGTCATCTCACTGTGGAAGAGCTGCTCAAAGCAAAACCTGAGCTCTGGAATCATGTGAAGGATCAGGTTCTAGAACTTGAATCCAATATGCCAAAAGTAGGCTCTAAGCAAAAAGTTCCAGAGATACCTCTCGACAAGATAGGAGACATGAGCGAAGGTGAAGAAGGTAACACTTATCTTCCGATCACCTATCAAGGTTACACAATCAAAGCAATTGTAGATTCGGGTGCTGGTGTTGCTATTGCGACCACCTCCTTGTGGAAGCGATGGGGCAAACCCACATTAAGACCAACGAGAATGAAACTTCAAATGGCAGATGGTCATTTTGAAAGACCTCTAGGATTGCTTGAGGGGATAACTCTAACCACTTGTGGTGTAGAGTTTGAACATACATTTGCTATATGTGACTTTGAAAAAAATAATGTCTACGAGATGATCCTAGGAAGACCCTTCCTACGACAATTGCAAATAGTACAGGATTGGGGAACCAACTCCTTGTACTTACAGCACTTAGGGGTCACCACCAAGGTCAATCTGAAGGATTACACCTTCAGAGATGTACCACCCCTACAGTGGAATCCTATCCACAAAGCAAAAGAAGATTCAATCTCTGTGCATTCTGGAAGTTCACCTGATCCATCCTGGCTGCATGAAGATACTCACTTGTGGATGTGCAAGGTCGCAGCGGAAGAGGAAAAGCGCCTAAAAGCGAGAGAAGAAGGAACTCCCCTAGGAGATAGACCAATAAAAGACCCAGCCTATACACCGATGATATTTCCAGATGAGGAATTTGAGCCTCATGGTTGGGCAGAAATCTTAGCTACCATGGACATTGCAGTCAATGAAGAACAATGGACACCTCATTGTGATGAGGAGGGTTATGATATTTCAGTGTTCATGTGTCAGCCCTTGTTGGAAGAGTGTGATCCTAGTGAGTTCATAGAAGAAGAGGAGAATGACGATGATCTAGAATCCATTGTGATGGATACTTACTTTGACTCAGAGGAACACTATTTAGAGGACACAGAAGTGTTAACCCAAGAAGAAGAAGAACCCCTCACGAGTATCAAAACGATAAATTCAAAGGAAGGAAGTGAAGGAGGTCAAAAGAAAAAGAAAAGAAAAGCAGTGAAACAAGAGGAGGAAGAATCATTGTTTGAAGTACCAAAAAATTTCAAGAAATATGAAGTGGAAGACCGAAAAATTTCGGTACGGATGCCTAAGAGAGAGGCCATTATAGGAGAAGCATATGACAATAAAGAAAAGACCAAAAAAATTGTAGTGACCATTGAAGGGAACGAAGAACGATGTACGTACATAGGAGATGACCTAAGTGCAAAAGAAGAAGAAGAGCTTGTGGCTCTATTAAGGGAATATTGGGATGTGTTCGCATGGCACTATAGAGACTTGAAAGGAGTAGATCCAAAGATTTGCTCTCATACGATTCCGATGACCGCTGATGCCAAGCCCACCAAACAAAAGCCCTACACATATAATGACAATTATGCAGCCAAAATAAAGGAGGAAATTGACAGGCTGATTGAAGCTGGATTCATCTATGAGATTGAGCACACTGAATGGGTGTCCCCCATTGTGGTGGTGCCCAAGAAGAATGGGAAATTGCGAGTGTGCATTAACCTTAAAAAAGTTAATGCCGCTACGATCAGAGATAGTTATCCACTTCCAATCACCGAACATCTATTGGAGCGTGTTGCAGGTAAGGAAGTTTATAGCTTCCTTGATGGATTTTCAGGTTACAACCAAGTAGCCATTGCCCCCGAAGATCAACACAAAACGGCCTTTGCCACAGAATGGGGAATTTTTGCATTTCGTGTGATGCCATTTGGGCTCACCAATGCACCTGCAACATTCCAAAGGCTCATGTGTCATGTCTTCAAAGAGCTCTTGCGAAAGAGCTTAGAAGTATATGTGGATGATTTATGCGCTCATTCCCAAGAAAGAAGTTACCACATCCCTGAGCTCAGACAGATCTTCAACAAGTGTAGAGAATATCGAGTGTGTCTGAACCCAGAGAAGTGTGTGTTCATGGTACGACAAGGTAAGATCTTAGGTCACATTGTTTCTAAGAATGGAATTTCAACAGATGAAGACAAGGTAAGAGCGATAGCAGAGTTGCCAAGACCAAGGAATGTTAAAGAGGTACAAGCCTTTATGGGCCATTGTGGATATTACCGTAGGTTTATCCACATGTATTGTGAAGAGATGGATAAGTATGTGTTTGAAGATGAAGAGGTGTTGCAAAATCCTTGATCTACACCAGCCAAATGATCTCCAGGAGTAGATGGTGGGCCCTTTTAGCTTGCCAATGGATGTATTTGACACCCTATGTACCTTGGAAGATCACTCTCAAAAAGATAGATCAAAACAGATAAGTTGGAGTTAGCTCAGAGGTGAAAACTTGCTATTCTTGGTTCATGCACCTGTCCAGTGTTTTACATAATTCTCTGAGCACAGCAGCAATTAGCTTAATTCCTCTTGGGGAAGTCTAGTTAGCTTAAAGAGCTAACTTTCAAGAGTAATCTCATCAAAAATAACAAAGCACACACTGAGAATGAGTTTTAACAAGTGATGACATCATCCTGATTTTCACGGGCTGCTACAAAAATAGACCAGTGAGCAGACAAATCACCATAACTCAAAATGTAGAAATCCAATGATTATGAAAATTTGTATGGTTATACTAGACAGTAAGCTGAATCTAACAAGCTTTAAATCACTGAATTTGAATAAGTAACCACTGAGAAACACCTCTGACAAGATGAGTGAAAAAGTTGGGTACCTGACAGAGAGGTGAAGATGAACAGACCCTGTTGAGTTCAAATGAACATAACTGAAGATTGCAACATCCAAATGACATGAAAATTTATGAGCATATAGTAGACTTACAGAGCTAACTTTACCAAGTTAAATCACTGAAAATGATGCACCAAGCTCAGAGAAAACATCTCTGCAAGCTGACTGAGAAAACTGAGAGTAATGGTACTGAGTAGTACACTTCACAAGAACATGGAAAGATGAACTCAAATAATCATGAAAATGAAAGTATATTGCTTGTACAATACAATGACTTACTGATACATATGTGTGCCTTGTAATCACACCTTGATATGGCATAAAGCTCAGCTCTTGGAGGTCTTCACATAGGTCTCTCTAACCACGACTAAAACTGCCATCTATTTATAGTTGAGTTTGGGAAGCTAACTTCCCTCAATCACTCTCCAATCAATCAATGATTGATTTGATTCTCTACCTACCACAAATCACGAATTCGTGGCTCCTCTTTCCATTCTTGATCATGTGGACTCAACCACTTAAGATTCTCTTACTTTTACATTAAGTAAACTCTTCAAAAGTTACAAGAGGTAGTTCACAAGTGAACTTTACATAGTCTTCATTTTAAGGCTTTTTCTATGACTTTGTGGGACTCAAGCCAATACTTAGGCTTGTCATAGACTTGCTCCAACAGCTCCCCCTCAAGCCAAGTATGCTTGAGGTCTTCAATCTTCCAAGATTACCTGCAAACCAATCATAGCCTTGAATTTGCAAAGCTTTGTACCATCCAATGCTTTGGTTAGAATATCTGCACATTGTTGATGAGTGGACACATATGATATTTGAATCTCTTTGCTTAGAACCTTCTCTCGTACATAGTGATAATGAACTTCAATATGTTTAGTCCTTGCATGAAAAATAGGATTAGCAGCCAAGTGAATAGAACTCATATTGTCACAAAAAATAGTTGGAGTTCCAAACTCCAATCCAAGATCTTTGAATAATGTCTTCATCCACATAGCTTCTTGTGTAGCTATAGCAAGACCTCTATATTCAGCTTCAGTAGAAGAGAGAGCAACTGTGGGTTGCTTCTTGGATGACTATGAAATAAGCTTTGAACCTGCAAAGGTAAGATAACCTGAAGTGCTCCTTCTATCTTCCTTGGAGCCAGCCCAATCTGCATCAGAAAATAGCTTCAAACCTAAATCAGATACATAAGGATAATAAAGTCCTTCATTTATGGTTCCTTTGAGATACTTGAGAATCCTTTTGGCAGCATCCATATGTGGTTTCCTTGGTGTGTGCATAAATTGGCTTAGAACACTCACACTGTAACATATATCTACTCTTGTCAATGTGGCATAGTTGAGACTACCCACTAGACTTTGATATGATGTGATGTCCTCTATGAGTTCACCTTCATGTGAGCTCAATTTGTGATTGACCTCCATTGGAGTACCTGCAATCTTACAATCTTGCATCTTGAATTTTGCCAACATGTCCTTAATGTACTTCCTTTGAGTGAGAAACAAACCATGATCTTTGTAGACAACTTCCAAACCTAGGAAGTAGGTAAGTGAACCCAAATCACTTATCTTGAACTCTTCTCTCATCTGATCTTTGATCTTCTTCATACCATCTGCATCATTTCCTGTCAATATAATATCATCTACATATACACATAGATAGATGACCTCGGAATTACTCTTTTTAATAAAGAGTGAAGGATCTGCCTTGCTTGGTTGAAAGCCTTTGTCCTGCAAGAATGAAACAAGCCTGAAATTCCAAGCTCTTGGAGCTTGCTTGAGACCATACAATGCTTTGTTAAGTTTACACACATAATCAGGATAAACTTGATTCTCAAAACCAGGTGGTTGTGCCATATATACCTCTTCTGTTATCCAACCATTCAAGAATGCATTCTTTACATCTAGTTGAAGTATCTTCCAATTCTTGGAAGAGGCAATACTAAGCAAAACCCTAATAGTAGGCATCTTTGCCACAGGAGAGAAGGTCTCCTCATAATCAATTCCCTGAGTTTGTGCAAAGCCTTTTGCTACAAGCCTTGCCTTATACCTGTTAATGGAACCATCAGAATTCTTCTTGAGTTTATAGACCCATCTTGAGCCTATTACCTTCATGGATGAAGTCTTGGGCACCAAATCCCAAGTGTTGTTTTCCTCAAGTGCTTCAATCTCTTCCTTCATTGCATGCTTCCATTCTGTTTTTGCTTTGGCCCCTTCAAATGATGATGGCTCCTCTTGGTTTATGTCCTCTGCTATGTAGATAGAATGTTTAGTTACTAATGAGGTGTCAAACCCATACCTTTCTGGTTTTTTCTTTTCCCTCATAGATCTTCTTAGGCCATGATGTGATGATTCTACCTCATGTCCAAGTTCCTGCAATTTTGCTTTACCTTTAGACTTCCATGCTTTGATCTTTTCCATGTGAGATTCTTCATCATCCTCTGAGGTGTCTTGTTCTTCAATCTTTGATTGTTCTCTACCAAGCTTTGGAAAATCTTCTTCAAGATCATATGGTAAATTGATCTTCCTGCATGAGTCTTCATACCATGAATTGTTCTCATCAAAAACTACATCTCTGCTTACCAAGAATCCTTTGTTGGTAGGGTTGTATAACCTGTAGCCCTTTTGATTGTTGTCATATCCAATAAATACACACCTTTCTGCTTTTGGATCCATCTTGCCTCTAACCTGTGAAGGAACATGAGCAAAAGCAATACATCCATAAATTTTACAATGATCTAAGCTTGGTCTTCTTCCATTCCAAGCCTCATATGGAATCATCCCATCAAGAGATTTTGAAGGCAACCTGTTAATCAAGTAAGTGGCTGTAGATACAGCCTCAACCCATAAGTAATTAGGTAAATGCTTTTCATTTAACATAGACCTTGCAGCTTCAACAATTGTCCTATTCCTCCTTTTTGCCACTCCATTTTGCTCAGGAGTGTACCTTGTAGTTACCTCTCTTTTGATTCCTCTTTCTTGAAGAAAAGAATCAAAATCATGGGAGAAGTATTCTCCCCCTCCATCTGACCTTAGCCTTTTTAGTGATTTACCTGTTTGATTCTCCACAAGAGCCAAATATCTTTTGAAACATGAAAAAACTTCATCTTTGTGTTTCATAAAGAATAGGATAGTCCATCTGCTGCAATCATCAATAAAGGAAACATAATACCTTGATCCAGATATTGAAGCTTCCTTGCTAGGTCCCCATACATCTGTATGAACCAACTCCAAGAGATCTCCATGCATATAACCTTTCTTCATGAATGGTAACCTGTGAGACTTTCCAAATTGACATGCACTGCACTTATAAATCATATGTTGTTTTGACAAATTAGGAAGTCCAAGTACACTTTGGTCCCTGCAGATTTGCTTTAATGACCTTTCACCAATATGTGCTAACCTTTTGTGCCATACTTCCAATTCTGTGAGTGTCTGACTACCATAATTAAAGAGAGCAATGTTTCTAGTGTCCTGTAATTCAAATGTGAACAATCTACCTGTCTTTTCACCTTTTGCAATTCTTCTGAATCCTTGACTTGGATCTTCAACAAATGCTCCTGCTTTTGTGAACCTGACTTGCAACCCTTTCTCTACTATCTGCCCAACACTTATCAAATTCTTTGTAATGGTAGGGACATAGAGTACCTTACTGAGTAGGTTGATGTTTCCATCAGGTGCTTTGACATTGCCTATTTTCTCCACAGGATGTTTTGTATCATCTCCTGTTTGTACCTCATGCTTATTCCTTGGATCTTCTAAATCTGATAGGAGTGCCACATTTCCTGCCACATGATTTGAACAACCTGAATCTATGTAGAAAACATGCTCATCAGATTTACCTTGTGGCATAGCCATGTTCATGATCAATAATGAATCCTCTTTGTTTGAGTCTTCTGTGTAGTTATTGTAGTCTCTCCTTCCTTTGTAGCCTCCTTGATAGTTTGAATGATTGTAGTTGTTGTAGTTGCCATGGTAGTTGTTGAACCTTCCTCTTGAGTAGCCATAACTTCCTCTATTGTATCCTCTGCCTCTTTGATTCCTGGAATTCCTAAAGCAATTTTCAGTTGTATGATTAGTTAATCCACAAATAGAACATGAGTTGGAGTCTTGGGATCTCCCCCTGCCTTGTCTACCTCCTCTTCCTCTACCTCTGCCATGTCTTCCTCTACCTGCATAGTTAGCTTGATATGTACCTGCTTCATCATCCACTTTCTTTGCCTTTCCTTTGTTATCTTTAGACTTGCTTTTATCCGTGTATAAAGCTGAAGATTGATTACCTTTAGAGCTTTCTCCATTTTTGATAAGCTTTGCCTCTTGCGTAAGTAGTTGTCCAATGAGTGTGTTGAAATCAGGTACATGCATGTCCATGTACAAATCCATAGCTGTGGTGAATGCTTCCCACTTATCATCTGCCTTCAAGCCATTGATGACCTGCCTTACAATTTGCTCTTCATCTATTACCTCTCCAATGCTTCCCAACTGATCGCTATGTCCTTGAGCTTTGTGACAAAATCAGTCACATTTTGTTTGGGAGCCTTCTTGAGAGTTGTGAACTCCAGCCATAGTTGATGCTTCCTAGCTTTGGTACTTGAAGAAAAGAAAGCTTCAAGTGCATCCCACACTTCCTGAGATGTCTTACAACTTCTAATGTGAGGCAACAAAAAATCTGAGATAGAGTTGAGGAGATAAGACCTTGCAAGTGCATCCTTGGAGCACCATGTGCTCAATCTTTCTTGCTCTTCTTGTGTTTGTTGAGTTTTGTTCCTGAAACTTGGCATAACTTCATCTCCAGCCACATAACCATATAAACTTCTACCTTGGAGATAAGCTTCCATCCTTAATGACCAAGCTGAGTAGTTACCTCTGTCTAATTTGTCAATTGATGAAGGAAATCCATCTGCCATGTTGTCCAACCTTGCTCTGATACCACTGTGAAGAGATGGATAAGTATGTGTTTGAAGATGAAGAGGTGTTGCAAAATCCTTGATCTACACCAGCCAAATGAACTCCAGGAGTAGATGGTGGCCCCTTTAAGCTTGCCAATGGATGTATTTGACACCCTATGTACCTTGGAAGATCACTCTCTAAAAGATAGATCAAAACAGATAAGTTGGAGTTAGCTCAGAGGTGAAAACTTGCTATTCTTGGTTCATGCACCTGTCCAGTGTTTTACATAATTCTCTGAGCACAGCAGCAATTAGCTTAATTCCTCTTGGGGAAGTCTAGTTAGCTTATAGAGCTAACTTTCAAGAGTAATCTCATCAAAAATAACAAAGCACACACTGAGAATGAGTTTTAACAAGTGATGACATCATCCCGATTTTCACGGGCTGCTACAAAAATAGACCAGAGAGGTGAAGATGAACAGACCCTGTTGACTTCAAATGAACATAACTGAAGATTGCAACATCCAAATGACATGAAAATTTATGAGCATATACTAGACTTATAGAGCTAACTTTAACAAGTTAAATCACTGAAAATGATGCACCAAGCTCAGAGAAAACATCTCTGCAAGCTGACTGAGAAAACTGAGAGTAATGGTAGTGAGTAGTACACTTCACAAGAACATGGAAAGATGAACTCAAATAATCATGAAAATGAAAGTATATTGCTTGTACAATACAATGACTTACTGATACATATGTGTGCCTTGTAATCACACCTTGATATGGCATAAAGCTCAGCTCTTGGAGGTCTTCACATAGGTCTCTCTAACCACGACTAAAACTGCCATCTATTTATAGTTGAGTTTGGGAGGCTAACTTCCCTCAATCACTCTCCAATCAATCAATGATTTATTGATTCTCTACCTACCACAAATCACGAATTCGTGGCTCCTCTTTCCATTCTTGATCATGTCGACTCAACCACTTAAGATTCTCTTACTTTTACATTAAGTAAACTCTTCAAAGTTACAAGAGGTAGTTCACAAGTGAACTTTACATAGTCTTCATTTTAAGGCTTTTTCTATGACTTTGTGGGACTCAAGCCAATACTTAGGCTTGTCATAGACTTGCTCCAACATGTATGCCATCATAGCTAAACCTCTTTATGGGTTGTTAACAAATTTTGAGTGGAACGAGGAATGCGAGAATTCCTTCAACGAGCTAAAAAGACGTTTGTGCACAACACCAATATTGACTACTCCGGATTGGAGCAAACCCTTTCATGTCCATGTAGATGCCTCCAATCATGCAATAGGATGTGTGCTAGCACAACGCACAAGTGAAGGAAACCTGGATTTGCCGATAGCATATGCTAGTAGGCAATTAAATGCAGCTGAACGAAATTATACCACAACGAAGAGAGAAGGCTTAGGCATGGTATATGCTGTGAAGAAATTTAGGCACCATCTATTGGCCAATAAGTTCAAGTTTTTCACTGATCATCAAGCTTTACTATATTTGGTCAATAAACCTTGCAATACAGGCCGCTTAGTAAGATGGTTCCTCTTACTAATGGAATACGACTTTGAAGTTGTTGTCAGGAAAGGTAGAACCCATCTTAGGGCAGACCATCTTTCTCGCATCACTTCAGGAGAGCCACTGCAAGGAGTGTCTGATGAATTGCCCGATGCTTATCTGTTCAATTTAGAAGTTGTTCCTAAATGGGCAAATAAGTTTGTACCAGTCCTAACCTTTGGGCCTGCAAATAAAAATGTGAAGACAAGCAAAGAAGAAATTGTAAAATCACAAAAGTATCAAATATTGGCCGGAAGTATGTACAAGCAAGATACCGAGGGCGTATTAGCTTGTTGTGTTGAGGACGACGAACATACTAGTTGGATGCAACAAGCCCATGAGGGACTGCTAGGAAATCACTACTCTAAACAACGAACATTGAAAAATCTAAAACGTTTAGGGGTGTATTGGCCTAGCATGGACAAAGAAATACAGGAGTGGATCCAAAATTGTCCAGTGTGCCAGAAGAGACCCCCAGTGGAGCATGCCACTCTTTATCATGTGTCATTAATCCCAGATTGGAGTGCTCCATTGGTTGAGTTTATGAGATCGAGAACATTACCCAATCAGGCTAGTCTTGCAAAAAAACGGAGCATGGAGCAAGAGGCTCAAGACTATGCCTTGGTAGGAGACAACTTATATCAAAGAGGCAAGGATGGTTACCTAAGACTGTGCGTTCATGAATCAGACTATTTGAAAGTCTTAGAAACTGCACACAGTGGTGCTGCAGGTGGGCACTTTGGGCCTGACAGAGTAATTAAGACCATTCTATTCTCAGGACTTTGGTGGCCCACTCTTCATATGGATGCACATACTTATGTGAAGAAATGTGACACATGCCAACGTGCCCAATATCCGATAAGAAAAGATGAAATGCCCTTGAGGCCCATGATGGGAGGACGCGCATTCTCGAAGTGGGGCATAGACTTTGTTGGTCCTGTTAACCCCCCAGCTAGAAACTCCCATGCAGAATACATTATTGTAGCCACAGATTACCTTACAAAGTGGGTGGAAGTAAAAGCCACGACAAAGAATGATGCTCAAACAACGGCTAAGTTCTTATTCGAAAATGTGTTCACTAGATATGGGTTACCAATAGAGTTGGTTAGTGATAGAGGTACGCACTTCTTGAATGAGGTCATCGAACATCTCCTTCAAGAATTCATGGTGATACACAAGAAGTCTGCCCCTTATTACCCACAAGCCAACGGACAGGCCGAGAGCACGAATAAGATCCTATGTAACGTATTAACAAAACAGGTGAATAATAAACGCTCTGATTGGGACAAACAACTTCATCATGCTGTTTGGGCATACCGAGTGGCCTACAAAACGGTACTCAATGCTACCCCATTTCAGATGGTCTTTGGACAGAATGCCGTGCTACCATTGGACTTCCTAATCCCAGCCTTGAAAGTAGCACAAGAGCATGAGTGGAATGGACATGAGTTGTCTTCCAGGATCTTTGATCTAGAACGCTTAGGTGAGACGAGGCTACGGGCAGCAGCAGGCATTTATGCTGCAAAGAAAAGGCAAAAGGCATACTTTGATGCCCATGTAAAGAATAAAGGATTGAAGGAAGGAGATCTAGTGCTGGTTTATACGCTAAAGCAACATGCCCGCAAATTGGAGAAACGAGGATATGGACCCATGATCATTAATAGACTCTCCACTAGCGGTGCAGTTCAATTGGCCACTTTAGAAGGTGATATCCTACCAAACTATATTAGTGGATGCCGAGTCAAGTTATATCAAGAACCTCTTACAGAGGAAATGCTCATGAGACTCAACACTGCTAAGAAGCGAAAAGAAGAGGAGTTAAGGGTTAGAGAAGAAGCACAAGCAGAGGCGAGAGAGCGCATCATAAGAAATAAGCTACGGCGGCTAGGTCTAGATGTCAACACAAAAGCTCCAAAATATCACATGGACATGTGCCAAAAATCGGGCATAACTACTTCTCAAATAATTGATCGACGGCCCTTTGTGACTATAGAGGTAGGACGCGGAAAGAGTGTAAAGACTGTGAGAGCATTAATTGATTCAGGTGCAGCAACTAGTGCAGTTCGACTTTCATACTGCCAAGACCTGCAATTGGACATCAAGCCCATAGAAGCCTATCTCATAGGATTAGGAGGCGTGGAAACACCCTGTTTGGGCGAGGTGGAACTTCCCATCTACCTTCAAGATGTTCCAATAAAGTCAAAATGCTAGTGTGTCATGATGAGGACCTCACAGAGCCACTTGTCTTGGGTCAAGATTGGATTTACGACCATGCTGTCAACTTGAACCTAAGAAGTCAACTTCTTCATGTTTGGGCACATGAACAATGCATTACATTAGAATTGGAGAATTGCATGGCCACTGACCAAGACACCACACGCTCTCTTCTTTCCTCTAACGCTAATCTTCTCGAACAAGATGTTGTAGATGTCAAAAGCTCTATGTTCCAGACGGATGCAATCACGGAAGGACATTCGCAAAGGCAAGATGAACCTTCTTCTTGTTTTTCAAAGAGTAAAGCATCCACAGTAGTTCAACCTCAGAACCAAGCAAAACAGTGCAAGACAGCCAGTCTATCAAATAGACAAAGAGCCTTCAAGAGGAAAGAAGTGTTGGGCATGACACAGATCTGGGTAAAGAAAGGAGTACCACCATCGATGTTGCCTCAAAGACTCCCACCCAACCAGATCGACCATGACAACAGAAGGACCAAGCACCTACGACAGGATCAAGCACAAAGAATCCATCAAATTTGGGTACCGAAGCTATCAATGAAGGCCGACCACAATCAGGTACAAATTTGGGTGCCTAAAAAATTAGCTACAGCTCAACAAGGGCGATCACAGATGTGGGTACCCAAGAAGCTCTTACACGTACAAAGGCTTATGCCCCCCACCATGCGAAAGGCCTCAACAAAGAAGCCAAGGAAAGCAAAGGGTAAGAACAGAGCACAAAGACGAAAAGAAGATAAACTCAACCCTTCTACAAAAATAAGCAGGCACTCACCCAGGATATGGGTTTGGAAGCCAAAAGCACAAGCAACATCCACAGAACCAAGGGGCCAACCACACTGGATACCAAAGTTTGGACAGCATCCCAAGAAGAACTGGCCTGAGATGATCTCTACAGGGCCAAATACTATTCCAAAATGGGTTCCAATCCGGAGGATTACATCATTTCGAGATCCAATAGACACCTCCAATCAAAGAATTCATCAAGTATGCAAGTAACATCAAAAGCCTCGACCAGCAGCAACCATGTGCCTTTGGCATAACCCAGTCGTTTGCACCATTCAGGTCATGCATTTCCAAAGTATGCATCAAGATAGGGCCACCTTACATGGCCGTGCATAGACACAATTGAGAAATCCCAAGCACATGAGACACAATTTTCACATGCAAAATATGTTATTGATACTAACCTCTTTCTTCTTGTTTGATGCCATCGTGTGCAAAAAAAAAAAAAAAAAAAAAGAAGAGGACTATGTGCTTGAAAATGCTCATCAGCGAACTTCCAGCAAGGACATCCCTCAACAAAAAGGACAAGCTGACGGTCAAACACCATAATGGAACTACAACACGAAGAGATGAAGATCAACGGACCCTTCACCATGGTAAGACATGTATGCTTCAACAACACTATAACCATGATAGATTAGGAAACCTCTTCGTCAGCATACCCTTGAGCACTTAGCTCAAGACCCAATCTCTTGCACCATACTTCTTGCCATGCATTTTCCAAGTACGCATATGTAGGGCCACATTACAAGGCCATGCACAAGGCACATATTTTGTTCAACCCATGCACTAATGCACTTACCCACCATTCATTATGGGTTACAAGTACTTGGCATGAAAACTATGAAAAACCATCTTGGGAAGAACCAGACGACATCAAGATGACAACAACAAGAGCAAGGAAGCCATCCACCACCGAGAGTTGCTCACAATCAACATTGACCACCTCCTTCGAGCAGCTAGCAGTTTTGGAAAACTCACAAATGCACCATCCAGATGGAATACAAGGCAGAAGTACGTACAAAGCGACTACAAACTGCAAGAGATAACAGTGGCAAAGTGAAGAATCAGACAAACGACCAGGATACATTGAGAAGAGGGATCACCCCTATTGGACGCAAAGGACGCTACCTCTCAACGTACTACATGGAACGACCAATACAACAAGGGTCTGTCTGGGACGACAGACTCAAGAGGGGGGGGAGTGTTGAAGCTCAAGATCAAGGACAAAGAATGGAAGTGCATCAAGGAAGTGGACACACAAGAAGAAGGAGCAAGTAGGGAGCTCCAAGAAGCACCTGTCAAATTTTCAGAAGAAATCCCTACAAAAATAGTGATTTTTATCACTAAAAACCATTGTAAATACCATTTTCCATTTTTGTAACTCCGTTTTGTTCAAGCCGAGGAGTCCTCGAGCTTGAGGAGTATTAGAACTACCATCCTACCAATTTTCATAATTTTTAGACTCCGTTTGAGCCCCCAAATAAGCCCTGGAACCTATTTTTTAACTAGGCCGGACACTAGGTCTGGACAGGGCCAAAACCACTCAAAAACTATAAAAAGGGCTGGAGAGCTCATTTTTAGATTGGCTTGTTGTAGATTTCAGTTTTGTAAGAGAGATCTTGGGTAATCGAAGCTTTCCATTGTTCCACTCTTTGCTCTTACTTTGTGCGCGTGTGTGTGTATGTGTGTGCATGCTTGTGTGCTTTCACTCACGCACTTGTGCCATCACTTGCTCGCGGTCATCATACCGGTCCTCACGTCTCCACGGATTGACATTTATGAGGTGTATCTCCTCACGTTGGTACTCACCATTGTGCTAGAGTGACAGAGGGTGTGTAGGAGAAAACGGAAGAGACAAGAAGAGAAAATACACCCTGGAAGCCTCTGCCGATTGATTACAATAAGAGAAACACAAGGTTGAAGTACAATACAAGAAATTACTTCTGTGCAAAACCCCACAGAGTGCTCAATTACAAAATACCCAATACCCAAAGTCTTCTTGCTGCTGGCCTCCTCTACACCAGACCTCCACCTGTTTCAAGCTCACACTTGTGCACACCTTGCACCAAGCTTCCACAAAGGGGGAGGAGTGAATATCTTCTATCGGCACACGCACACTGCAATGAGACCTTGAGATCCTTGGGGGAGTATAGCTTAGCACTCTCTGCACAAATCCTTGGTCACTCTCCATGCACCTTGCACTTCCACTTCTCTGCGTCGCACTCTAGTGACTCTTGCACTTCTCTCTCTTTCTTCACTTAGACTATCCTTCTCTTCCTTACTCTAAGATTGGTCCAAGAATAGTCCTTGCCTTGATTTGAGTGTGTCGATCACGTACGCTCCTAACTGCCATAGTATCTTGGTGCTCACTTTGATGTCCCAAGATTGTCTTCAGAAGTGGCAGCCAACGACTCACTGTTTTGTCATGTAGTGACTTTAGAGTAAAACCCAAAATTCTAATTGGGGAGGCCATACTTTCCCCTGTGTGTACGCTGCCGCTTCACGTACCTTCACATTCCCTTTTAAGTCTTCACTTTTGCACATAAGAGAGGGTTCACCTGAACCTTCCAAAACACTTTTAAAAACACTTTGAACCTTAGGAAAATTAGAGAAAATACCTCTGCAACCTGCAACCCACTTTCTCCAATCTACCCTTTGTGGACAATTAATTGTGCACTACCTGTGCACTTTGACACTTGCACTTTAGCACTTTGACTTTGCACCTGTTGACTTTGACCTTGACATTGTTGACTTTGACCAATTGACTTTGATCTTTTGACTTTGACTATAGTTGACTTTGACCAACATGACTTTTATGGGCTCAACAAAATTTTAATAAATGGGTTCTACTTTGGGAGAACCATGCATTAGAAGTTGTAGGTCTCAAAATCAACTATAGAGAAGAATAGTTTCAGACATAGGTACATTGGTTGGAACAAATCTCAAGGTGTACTAAATCTTTTGAAGAGATTTAACTTGGAGAAGGTGCATCAATTTTAGGATGCACAATCTATAAAGTTTCATTGAAAACGTTACACATTTGATTGGTCAATGAGTGAACTAAGTGCAGCAGACTTTTTTGTGTATTAAGTTTTTTCATAGCTAGTTCAAATCTTGATAATTTGGCATTGGTCTTCCAAAATTGGTTGAGGTTTTGCGTTGTTCTTCATATAGAGGTGCTCTAACATCAAGGATAACATGTTCTTTTGGATATTAACACTCTCCATCATGTTGATAACATGCTGCTCACTGGTCCTCATGAGAAGCGTATTGCTAATTTTAAGGCTGATTTGCATGCCTCATTTGAGATGTCTGATTTGGGGCATTTGCAACATTATTTGAGCATTCACTTTATGCACGTTGATGGCAGAATGGCTTTGTGTCAAACAAAATATATTGACACATTATTGCAATGTTTTGGCCTTGAATATTGGAAGCCTATTGCCACTCCTATGTAGATAGGTTTATGATTGAGTCTTCATGATGTTGGAGATGCATTTGATGTTGTTCTCTATTAGTAGGCTATTGGATGCTTGATTTACTTATGCATTACTCAGACGGATATTCAGTTTGTTGTCCACCATCTCCTCATAGTGGTATCAAAGCTATCATCAACTCAACATGGAAGATGGATTCCCATCATCAATTGACAAATTGGATCAATGTAATTACTCTTCTTGGTCTCTTAGAAAGGAGGCATATTGTCAAGGTAGAAATATCTATGGTTATATATCTAGAGATGAGTTGATGCCAATACTTAGAAGCAAAGGTCAACCTACTCAAGAAGAACAAGAAAGGTTAATAACATGGTGCTCAAAGAATTCTTTAGCCATATCTTATATTCTCAACTCAGTTTCTGATTTCTTACTTCCACACATTAGGAACTATAAGACATGACATGAGACTTGGAATGCACTTGAATCATTATTTTCTTCAAGAACTAGAGCAAGGAAGAACCAACTCTGGATGGATTCCACAACACTCAAGAAGATGCCCAAGCAAAGTGTGATTGATTATGTCACCAAGATAAAGGACCTAGCTGATCAACTTGGAAGCATTCAATAATTCATTGAAAAGGAGCAGATTGTGAGACAAGTGATCAATGGAATCAAGGCAGACAATAAATGGGAAACCTTCACCACAACAATGGACCTATACATGGATATGAAAGTACCTAACTTCAACAGTCTTATGGGGCATTTATTCACTCATGAATCCAATCTTGTGAAGAATAATGGAAATTCAAAAGGTAATAAATCCTCTTCCCTATACACTGATAAGAATAAGAGTAAGGATAGCAAAGGAAAATCCAAAAGATCAATTGATGAAGCTAGCACCTCCCAAGCTAATTTTCTAGGAAGCAGTAGAAGTACAAGAGGAAGAGGTACAAAAGGAAGATGTAGAGGAGGCAGACAAGGCAGGGGGGATTCCAAAGCCCTTCTCCATGTGCCATATGTTGATTGAATAACCATACAACTAAGAATTGTTTCAATAATCCTACATAGAGGAAGAGGCTTCAATAGAGGAAGTTACACAAGAGGAACATCAAAAAATTTCAATGGCTACAACAACAACTACAACAACAACAATGACCAAGGATGATATAAAGGAAGGAGAGATTACAACAATTAGAGTGAAGAGCAAACACAAGAGGACTTACTTCTATTGATGAACATGACCATGAAGCATGGTAAAGCAGATGAGCATGTGCTCTATATAGATTTTGTTGTTCCAATCATGTGGCACGGAATGTGGCATTATTGTCTCACTTGGAGGATCCAATGAATAGACATGAGGTTCAAACAGGAGATGACACAAGTCACTCAGTTGAAAAGATTGGAAATGTGAAGACCCTAGATGGAAATATGAATCTACTCAATACGATATTGTATGTACCTACCATAACCAAGAACTTCATAAGTGTTGCACAAATTGTAGAGAAAGGACACAGGTAAGGTTCACAAGGAATGGAGCATTTGTTGAAGACCCTCAACAGGGATTCAAGAGGATTGCAAAAGGTGAAAAGTTAGGTAGAATCTCTATGTTTGAGTTGTAAGATACTAGAAACATAGCACTATTCAAAAAACCCTATCAGAATTAGAAATGTGGCACAAAAGATTAGCTGACATAGGTGAAACAAGTTTGAATCAAATATGCACGGACCAACGTGTGCTTGGTTTACCAAATATATCCAAGCAAAATATGATATGCAAATGCAGTGCATGTCAATTTGGGAAATCACATAGACAACCTTTTATGAAGAAAGGTGACATCCCTTGAGACCTATTGGAGCTAGTCCACACAGATGTTTGGGGACCTAGCAAGGAACCATCAATTTTAGGATCTAGGTATTATGATTCTTTCATTGATGATTCTAGCAAATGGACCATTCTATACTTCATGAAGCATAAGGATGAAGTTTTCAATTGTTTCAAGATATATCTTGCTCTTGTTGAGAATCAAACAGGGAAAAGATTGAAAAGACAAAGGCCAGACAGAGGGGGAGAATACTTCTCCCATGATTTTGATGCATATCTCCAAGATAGCGGTGTCAAGAGAGAGATCACCACCATGTGCACTTGAGAACAAAAAGGAGTGGCAAAGAGAAGAATTAGGACCATTGTGGAAGCAGCAAGGTCCATGCTTAATGAGAAGAAATTACCCAATTACCTATGGGCAAAGGTTGTTTCTATAGCCACTTACCTCATCAATAGGATACCATCTAAATCATTGGATGGGATGACACCTTATGAAGCTTGGAATGGAGGGAGACCTAGCCTAATTCATTGCAAGATATTTTGATGCATAGCTTATGCACATGTTCCATCACAAATTAGAGGTAAATTGGATCCTAAGGCAGAGAAATGTGTGTTTATAGGATATGATCTAAATAAAAAAGGGTACATGTTGTATAATCCAAGTACTAAAGGCTTTGTTGTTAGCAGAGATGTTGTCTCTGATGAGAAAAAACTCTTGGTTTGAAGATGTGTTGGGCCCATAAAAGTCATATTGGTCAAAGTCAATTGCAATCAAAGTCAAAAGGTCAAAGTCAACTAGTCAAAGTCAACAAGGTCAAGGTCAAAGTCAACAAGTGCAAAGTCAAAGTGCTAAAGTGCAGGTGTCAAAGTGCACAGGTAGTGCACAATTAATTGTCCACAAAGGGTAAATTGGAGAAAGTGGGTTGCACGTTGCAGAGGTATTTTCTCTAATTTCCCTAAGGTTCAAAGTGTTTTTTAAAGTGTTTTGGAAGGTTAAAGTGAACCAAAGTGAAGACTTAAAAGGAAATGTGAAGGTATGTGAAGCGGCAGCGTACACACAGGGGAAAGTATGGCCCCCCAATTAAATTTTTTGGTTTTAGTCTAAAGTCATTACAGGACAAAACAGGGAGTCGTTGGCTGCCACTTGTGAAGACAATCTTGGGACATCAAAGTGAGCACCAAGATACACTTGCAGTTAGGAGCGTACGTGATCGACACACTCAAATCAAGGCAAGGACTATTCTTGGACCATCTTAGAGTACGCAAGAGAAGCATAGTCTAAGTGAAGCAAGAGGGAGAAGTGCAAGAGTCACCAGTGTGCGATGCAGAGAAGTGGAAGTGCAAGAGTGCATGGAGAGTGACTAAGGAATTGTGCAGAGAGTGCTAAGCTAGTCCCCCAAGGATCTTAAGCTCTCCTTGCAGTGTGTGTGCCGATAGAAGGTATTCATTCCTCCCCCTTAGTGGAAGCTTGGTGCAAGGTGTGCACAAGGATAAGCTTGAAGCAGGTGGAGGTCTGGTGCAGAGGAGGCCGGCGGCAAGAAGACTTTGGGTTGTTGGTATTTTGTACTTGAGCACTCTGTGGGATTTTGCAGAGAAGTATTTCAATGTATTGTGCATCCCCATTGTAATTGTTTTATCATAATCAATCAGCAGAGGCTTCCAGTGTGTATTTTCTCTTCTTTCCTCTCCCTTTTCCTCCTACAAACACTCAAACTCCTTCTTGTCCAAGAATCCCCCAACAAAATTGGGCACGCCCAGTGGGACTTCCAAGGAGATTTGAGCATAGGAGAGAGCAAGTGCAAAGTATAGAAGAGATCACGTGTCGACAGTGCTACTACAGTGCTCCTTCATCAACCAAAAGGTAAATATCATTATCAAGTGTCTCATATTAAGTGGACTATGAGCTGCTCATGACCGCAACCCGGTCCCAAACATTGAGGGTCACCTGCAAGCAAACAAGAAGGAAGGTTGTTAGAAGATCATCTAGTCCACTTTCATCGACTTCATCAGTAAGGAGCATGGCTGGACAAGTAAACTTGTAAACCTTACTCTCAAGATTAAATATAAAATTTCCCTCTTTCAAAGGCCTAGCTCAGGAGGATCCGGATGAACACATTAGAAGGTTTTTGGCACTATGTAAGACTAGAGGCTTAATGGGCAGGTAGGATGCCTTTTTGATACTTTTCCCTGCCACATTAGAAGGATTAGTAGATAAATGGTTCAGCAAATTGTTGAGAACCATTTCACAACTTGGGATTTGATGAAAGATGCATTTAAAAATCAATTCTAGCATGGGAATACTGTAGACATCATCATAGAAGAACTAGAAAATTTGAGACTTGGTCCAGGTGAAAAGTTCCCAGAGTTTGTGACTAGGGCCAAGGCACTAATGGCTAAATTGCCAGATCCACCACATGATTTTTTTGTTAAGAAATGGTTAGCCAAGCCCCTACTAGTGGCCACCCAATGCAAAATAAAGGAATTAGTGTTACCTACAGCCTCCATAGAGGAGTTCATCAACATGGCCACATGACTGGAGCAGATAAGGCAATAGTATGGAGCTACGTCTTCTCAATTACAATATTCCACAGAATTGGAGGATCCAATAATCCAGGTAAGGAAGGAGTTGGAGGTCTTAAAAAGAAATAAGCCCCATAGAGAGGAAGAGAATGTTGTAACTCAGTTGAGAAGGGATATTGAGGCGCTAAAGCTCCAAAAGGAGGAGGAGGCCCAAGCAGAGGAATTGGCTCGGCTGCGACAGGAGTTGCAGGAACTCAAAGGAGGTGGAATCAACAGTGGACTTTGGTGTTTCATGTGCAGCAAGCAAGGGCATATAGTAAGTGAATGTCCTCTGTTGAGTGTGACTTGCCGATTATGTAGAAAATTTGGTCATGAGGCCCATGAATGCCAATCAAGGGGAATACCTGCAACAACATACTGGACACAAGGAGGACCCCTACCACCAGCAAATGTGATGGTTGCTGCACCGAATCAAGGTAACAATTACAACCCTAGATAGAGGGATAATTTTGGAAATGGGCCTAGAAGGCCAATTATTTGTTTCAGATGTGGAGAATGTGGGCACTATCAAAGTAGGTGCACTCTCCCAGAAAATGCCCCTCCTTGCAGGAACTGCCCAGAGGCCAGAGACCACTATACTAATTGTTGTCCTAAGAACCAAGCATCTTCATCTGGGCCCCACATTCAAATGATTTCTGTGCACAAAGAAGAAAGGGTAGATCAAGTCCATGTGCCATCTCCCTCTACCAGGGTGGTGCAGTTAGAAGAAGTTGAATCTTTTACAGTGCAAACAAGAAGCAAGGGGAAGGCACAAGTGGAAATAGGTCAAGAACCAATGATTAATGGTTTAAACAGAGACAAAGGTGTGTCTGAGAACAAGGCCACCACATGTGCACACACAAGGAAAAAAGAAAATTTCATAGGTACTAGTGATGCCATTGGACATGCATTCAACAGGGCTCATGAGGAGTTTGGTAAGTCAAATGGAGCCCATGATCTTAAGGAATCAGAAGCTTCCAAACTACTCAAGTCCATGAAAAAGGAGGTTAGTATTTTTGATTTAATAAAGATGGATGGGAAGTTCAAGTCAGAACTCTTGCAGATAATCGATGAAATGTCCACAACAAGTTTAGTGGCAAAAGCTGCTGTTATGCATAAAGATAAAAGTGTAGGGGCAACACCCCTCACAGATTACAAGAGCTCTCGGCTAACAGTCTCTATTAAAGGTCATGAGTTTCAAGGAGTTATATGTGGATGGTGGTTCTGGCATTAACTTAATGCCTGAATATACCATGAAAAAGATTGGACTATACCCTTCAATTCCTGCCAACTTCACTGTAACAATGGCAGACCAAAGCATAGTAAGGCGTATGGGAGTGGTCCCTGGGAGTTCTAGTCAAGATACAAGGTACCATCTTTAACTTGGACTTTGTTGTTTTAAGGCTGCTACAGGTAGAAGGAAGTTTCCCCCTGTTAATTGGGAGACCTTGGTTAAGGCATGCCAATGTGCTGCATGAGTGGGGCAAGGACACAATGTGGGTAAAGTCAGAGGGAAAAGAGTGTGCAACAGATAATTTTAGAAGAAGGACCAGACAATCAAAGAAATACCAGTATGATGCAGACAATTGGTATTTGTATGGAAGAAGCATTGGTGGACAACCCAGAAGCAGACCTATTTGAAGGAGCTGATTTATATGAAGATGAAAACATGTTGGCTTGGCTCCATGCAGAAGGCCCATCTTCCTGCTATGGAATTTTTCCAAACTCAAGTAGTGAAGAAGCATATAAAGGAAAAGAGGATATCATTCAGGTTACTGATTTGAGTGAAACAATCTCAGTCAAGGCCATAGCAATGATGAAGTTACTTCAAAGCATATGTCAATGGCCACTTTTTTATGGATACTCGTATGGATATCATCTGTTATGTCAATTTTAATGATAGCAAGTGCGGGCTTTTACATGAATGTCGAAGGGATCTTTGTGGGTTTGAGTGCAAAAAAGTAGCTTAGGCCTGTAGGAAAATTTTTGAGAATTTTTTGTAGATTTTTTGGATTTTTTTGGATTTTTTAGGCATTTTTTTCAGTTTTTTAAGATTATTTTCCTCAAAAACATTAAAAAAAAAAAAGAGAGAGAGAGCCCCCCCCAGGCGTTTTTATTTTTCTAGGAAAAACAAAAATATCCCCCCCCCCCGCCCCCCCCCCCCCCCCCCCCCCCCTTTCCCTCCCCCCAACCCACCCCCCATCGACCAACCACCACCCCCCCCCCGTTCTGACACATCCCACCCCCCCCCAAATTTGTTTTTTTTTTTAATTTCATATGGATCGTGCCTTGGTTGGCCATTTTTTACAAAAATGGAGTCATTTTCATGTTTTTTGGCACCTCTGGACTCAGTTTTTGGCTTTATTTTTCCAAATTCCAACTTTTTCTTTGACTTTTGGTCAAAACCCATATGTTTTGAACACAGTTATCACATGTTTTTATTTCATCACCTTGTCCACATGGTCTATTATCACCTTGTCTTACCTTATGTTTCATAATATCCCACATGCACCCTCTGTAGCTCTACTGTTTGCTCATTTTAACCCCTCTAGACCCCCTCATCATACCCCCATGCCCTCCCTTTACCAATCTGCCCAAGCCACATCCTTAACCCTCCCTATCCCTTCAATCCCTGCCCCTCAGCCCTCCCCTCCACCTCCTTTCTACCCTCCCATTGCAACCCTTTGCTTTTCCATGGCAAAATAAAATTTTGGTTCTCCTCTGGTGCTTGTTCTATCCTGCTTTGGTGGAACTGGTTGCTACTCAGGTATCCTCTTCCAGCTTCCTGCACTTCCAGAATCATGATGTCCTCTATGCTCAAGTTTTCGGCACATTAGGTGGTGGGCAACTGTTGAGCCATAAAAGTCATATTGGTCAAAGTCAAATGCAGTCAAAGTCAAAAGGTCAAAGTCAACTAGTCAAAGTCAACAAGGTCAAGGTCAAATTCAACAGGTGCAAAGTCAAAGTGCTAAAGTGCAGGTGTCAAAGTGCACAGGTAGTGCACAATTAATTCTCCACAAAGGGTAAATTGGAGAAAGTGGGTTGCAGGTTGCAGAGGTATTTTCTCTAATTTCCCTAAGGTTCAAAGTGTTTTTTAAAGTGTTTTGGAAGGTTCAGGTGAACCCTCTCTTATGTGCAAAAGTGAAGACTTAAAAGGAAATGTGAAGGTATGTGAAGCGGCAGCGTACGCACAGGGGAAAGTATGGCCCCCCCAATTAAATTTTTTGGTTTTAATCTAAAGTCACTACAGGACAAAAGAAGGAGTCGTTGGCTGCCACTTGTGAAGAAAATCTTGGGACATCAAAGTGAGCACCAAGATACACTTGCAGTTAGGAGCGTACGTGATCGACACACTCAAATCAAGGCAAGGACTATTCTTGGACCATCTTAGAGTAAGCAAGAGAAGCATAGTCTAAGTGAAGCAAGAGGGAGAAGTGCAAGAGTGATCAATGTGCGACGTAGAGAAGAGGAAGTGCAAGAGTTCATGGAGAGTGACTAAGGAATTGTGCGTAGAGTGCTAAGCTAGTCCCCCAAGGATCTTAAGCTCTCCTTGCAGTGGTGCGTGCCGACAGAAGGTATTCATTCCTCCCCCTTAGTGGAAGCTTGGTGCAAGGTGTGCACAAGGGTAAGCTTGAAGCAGGTGGAGGTCTGGTGCAGAGGAGGCCGGCGGCAAGAAGACTTTGGGTATTTGGTATTTTGTACTTGAGCACTCTGCGGGATTTTGCACATAAGTATTTCAGTGTATTGTGCATCCCTATTGTAATTGTTTATCATAATCAATCAGCAAAGGCTTCTAGTGTGTATTTTCTCTTCTTTCCTCTCCCTTTTCTCCTACAAACACTTAAAATTCTTCTGTCCAAGAATCCCCCAAAAAGATGATTGCTGAAAAGTCAAGATACCTTATGACCGAGAGGAGGACTTTCCAACACTACAAAAGGTAAATGATTACCACATGAAGATACAAGTGACTCTGATGATGATCAGAAGACACCAAAGAGGAACATCAAGGCATGGAGCAACAAAGGGAAAGAGAAGATGCAGTGGTTGAGAGATATTGTAGAATCCTCTCAACAAACAATCAGGAGATCAATTAGGGAAAATAAGAAGCCAAAAAAAGTATGGATTTGATACCTCTCTGGTCACTAAGCATTCAATCTATATTGCTCAGGATATAAACACAGAGGAGCCATCAACATTTGAAGAAGCCAACAAGAAATAAGATTGGAGAGAAGCAATGGAGGATGGGATAGAAGCCCTCCAAGAGGATCAAACTTGGGGCCTAGTTCCCAAGAAACAATCCATGAAAATCATTGGATCTAGGGGGATCTATAAGGTAAAACGAATTCAGATGGTTCAATAAATAGGTATAAAGCAAGGCTTGTGGCTTAAGGTTTTTCTCAAACCCATGGCATTAATTATGAGGAAATTTTCTCTCTTGTGGCAAAGATGCCAAAATTAGTGTTCTCATGAGTATAGCTACTTCAAGGAATTGGAATGTCTATCAGATGGATATAAAAAATGCATTCTTAATGGATGCATTTCAAAGGAAGAGTACATGGAACAACCTTGTTTGATTTATAGATGAATCACACCCTGAGTATGTATGAAAACTCAAAAGCTTTCTATGGACTCAAGCAAGCTCCTAGAGCTTGGAACCATAGGCTTGTCACATTCTTCTAGGACAAAGGATTCAAATTGAGCAAGGCTGATTCTTCACTTTTCATTAAAAAGAATAATATGAAGTTATATACTTCTGTATGTATGTAGATATATCATTGTTATAGGTGATGATGTAGATGGAATTGAAAGATTAGATCTCAAATGAAGGAAGAGTTCAAGATAAGTGACCTTGGATTGCTCACTTATTTTCTTGGCTTGGAAGTTGTCTACACAGATCAAGGAATGTTCCTTACCTAACGGAAGTACATTAAGATAGGATTGCAAAGTTCAAAATGCAAGACACTAGGGTTGTAGGTAATCCCATGGAGGTTTAATCACAAGTTAAGTGCTCATGAAGGGGAACCAATTGAAGATATTACCAGCTACCAAAGTCTAGTTGGAAGCTTGAAACTATGCTACCCTAAATAGAGTAGATATTTTCTATGGAGTAAATGTGCTTAGCCAATTCATGCACACCCCTAGGAAACCTCACATGGATGCAGCCAAAAGGATATTGAAGTATCTGAAGGGAACATTTAATGAAGGTCTATGTTATCCTTATACATCTGATTTAAATGTGAAGCTCTTCACTGATGCAAATTGGGAAGGATCAAAGGATGATCGGCGAAGCACATCTAGATATCTATCTTTTGCAGGTACAAAGATCATTTCTTGGTCCTCAAAGAAGCAACCTATTGTAGCTCTTTCCTCAACTGAAGTTGAATATAGAGGATTGGCAAATGCAACACAAGAACCAATGTGGATCAAGACCCTATACACATATTTAGGGTTAGATTTTGGCAGTCCATTTATAATTGGAGATAACATGAGCTCACTACATTTAGCTGCTCATCCTATTTTTCATGCTACATCTAAGCATATAGAAGTTCATTATCACTTTGTTAGGGAAAATATTGCAGGCAAGGATATACAATTGTCGTATGTATCTACACATATGCAATGTGCAGACATGATGAATAAATCACTTTATGGAAGAAAGCTCAACAAGTTTAAATCCATGATTGGACTGCAGAAAATAACTATGGAATGAAGACTCAAGCATCTTAGGCTTGAGGGGACCAGTTGGTACATTTAGCAAGCCTTGACAGTTGAACAAATATCAAGGTTATCTCATAAGTCTATAGTGATTATGCATAAGAGACATATGAACACCTCTTGTAAAAGCAATGAGATTTAACACTTGAGATAAATGTAAGAAGATATGATTAAAGGAATCTCGTGACATTACAAGATGCTAGTCATACCCACCTAGTAGATACAATCAAATCAATCAATATCCTAAAAGGTCGGATCACATTTATGTGACAGATTCAAAATTCAAATTGACTTTATGACTATAAAAGTACATGACCTTTAGTCATAGGTAGAACACAGAGAAGAAGGACTAATTGAGCTTCAAGATTGTGGCTACACTAATCCCACACAGGTATGAGTAAGCCTACATCGTCTCCCTTGTATCATACACTCATAGTTATGCACATTTGTTTCATTTAGTGCGAGAAATTTCATTTGTGTTGTCATCTAATTTTAAATCTTCATTTTAGTGATTTTTTTTAGACAATTTTTCTATGTATACTCGTTCAATATATGTGATTCAACTTGGTATATGTTGTGTAGACTATCTACTTGTCAGATATCAATTTTCATATCATTTGGTTCATAATATTGTGACAAAATGTCTCTGCAAGTCACCTATGTTTGTTCACTGTCATCTTCCTAAAAAGTTGGGATTACACCTCCAACTTCATAATATCATTGTTCATTCATATACTCATCTTATATTAGTGAAATAAATTCTATTAGCAAGCTTAGGATTTCAGTTAGCTATTTTTAAAAGCACTCGGTCAATTGCAATCAGTGAGTGAGCATTGAGTGAATTTTTTAGAAGAACCAAGTCGATAAATAACAAGTTTTTTGGAACCCTTGAACTTTGAACGTTATTTGTTTGACTTAACTATTTGTGGGTGATGATCCAAGGTACATGGTGGATCCAAATGCACATTTGGGAAGCTAAAGGTGTTTGTTAAGGTACTTTGAAGCTACATTGGCACGTATAGAGCAGGATTTGTGTAGCACCACCTCATCTTTGGAGTGATATCCAACCATCTCCTCACATCAACTACATTATCTACATCTTCAAGTAATTCTTCAGCCTTAGGAGGTTGAGGTACATAGATGATTTAATCCATTGTGTGAACTATTAGTGATCCTTCTTCTAATAGTCTAGGTCAGTATTCTAGCAACAAAGGTGGTGATTTGTCATAGTGCCTATCCTCTCTTCTTATCCCCATGCTTCTTGTTACTTTTTTTTGTAAAATCTTCATCCTCTTCTCCTTTGGTACTTGTTCCACTATATCTTTGTCCTTGGTGGGTTTGGATGGCTTGAATTTCTTTGGAACTATATTTCTCTATTCTTTGGCCATACACAACATATAAGTGCTTTTTTGAACTCTTTTTCTATCTTCACAAAGGTTACTTCTATCTTTGAATTGATCAAACACTCATGGAGTCTCTCATACACTTCCAACTCCTCTTCAATCCAATTAATACCATTGTTAGATAAATTTTTCTAGCATTTTTTGGTACTGCTCTTCATATTTTATTTTCTTTTTATTTTTTGTATTATTCTCAGGTCTAAAATTCTAAAAAAGTCACAATTTTCTCCTTTGTTCTCCTTGCAAAACATCACAATTCTCTTTGAGATTTTACAATAATTCTTCTAACTTAATTTTTCCAATACTTTCAAACAAATCATGATTTTTCTCAATAGTGAAAATTTAAAGATTTTAAACTCTCTTGATTTATTAGAGTCCAAAGAGTCTCACTTTTCCTCTGTTTTAGTTTATTTAGTAATTTCCTAAATTTTTATTTTATTTATTTAATATTTAGATTATTTTAATCAAAAAATATGTTTTTTTTCCTATCACGTCAAGTCCAAAATCCATGATTTTCTCTACATTCACTAATACCAATTATTTGGAATGCAATCAATCCCAAAAGTGGCTTTTTCCCCCATCACCCATTTTCTCTATACAAGCAATCAATGTACAACTTCATGCGTGAGTTTTGAATTAAAAAAAGAATCATGATTTTATGTAATACTTAAACATGCCCATATCAACTTTTCAAACTTGAAATCATTGAGAACTGATGCATTGACCTTACCTCTTGCTCCTAGGAATAAAGGGATTGCAATCTAGACCCTTGTTTGCTTGCTTTTACATCTTGTTTTCTCTACACAAATGTCGGCTCTCACTCTTTCTTGCTCTCTCTCTCTCTCTCTCACACACACACACACATGCATACACTCACAATGACTATGTCCTTGTTGGTCTTCCTTTTATAGTTTGTGGTCACAAGAAACTTGTGATATTCTCCAATTTTCCTATCCAAAAAATTGTGATTGTTTCATAGATATTAGGAAAAAGTTGTGATTGTCTATTAATTTCCCTTTTAAAAAATCACAAGTTTTCCAAGCATTTTCAACTAGTAAATTTGAATTTTTCTCAATTGTTTCTTACTCAAAAGGTTGCAATTTTTGAGTAATTCCTCGATAAAATATTCATGATTTCCATATGTTTGTCTAGTCAATTCTTATGCAATTTTGTCATTCCACTCCAAGTTTGTGAAGTCAAATGTTAGTTTCTTCACACCATAGATTTCTATAAATTCTTTCATTCAATTCTAATTGGATTCGATGCTTTTCTAAAGCTACGACTTTTTGAGAAACCAAAAACATCAAAAGGACACAATTCTTTGAGAAATTTACAAGAACAATAATTTGATCTTTCTATCATTTTCCTAAAATTTTTTTGTTATTTCTTAATTATTCCATGAGCTTTCTCTCTTTTTACGCATGGCTTTTCAAGATTTTCCATAAGTTTAGTCACTTTTATGTGAAATACCCAAGAAAAGAAAGTACAAAATTTTAGAAAAAAAAATTCACTTTCAATAAGAATTTCATAGATAATTCTCCCTCCTTCAACACCATTTGCCTTTTCAAAATTTCCATGTCCAATCCTCCTAAAAGAGGTACAAAGAAAATGCAAAACTTCAAAAAATCAAGCAAAGGACTATCACTTTGAGCATTCAAAATACTCACATGACCATCCTTTTTCCTCAATTGGATGAAACCCTCCAAAGGAACCAGTATCTTGTCTTCCTTCACATTATTTGAAAAGAGTACCTAGAATGTCTTCTTTTCAGTTTGATTTTGATAGCAATGATACTCTAATTGTGATATGTAAAATGAAGTTTATTTGTGATTTTTTCCACCACAAATCTCTAGAGGACATATCTCCAGATGAAAGCATAGTATACATCATACATGGCATAGGATTAAAAAAAAATGAAATCTCTTTGTGATTCTTACATTGACTCATGTCATCAATGGTGCCTAGAAGAGATGTGGATACTTATGCCACATTTTCAAGACAATGCATGGTAAGCATAGACTTTATTTGTTACATGGATATATATACATATATATATATATATATATATATATATATATATATATATATATATATATATATATATATATATATATATATATATATATATATATATATATATATATATACTATATATATGTGTGTGTGTGTGTGTGTGTTGTTGGTGCAGACCAATCACCAATTGAAGACTTGGAAGGTTAAAGAGTGAAGGAAGGATCAACCATTGAAGCTTGGAAGAAAGACATATTCAGAGGATAAGAGAAGTGTACACATATGTACATTAGTATAGTCATAGGTGACTCAGATCTTTGTTTTGAATAATAAACTTGTACAAATTATCTATAAATACTTTGAGAAAAGTCGGGGCATGTATGAGAGCATATGTAGAAACCAAGATTGAGGAAGTTAGGAGTCAAGAGATAGAGAAAAGTTAGTTGAGTTAGCTCTCATCACTCAGTTGTAAATTTCTGAGTTAATGAAGAAATTTTGCGCCCGATCTTTTCGTGTCTGCTCCTTCTGTGTTTGATCATTTGTGAAATCCTTTTGAGGATAACTAAGTTGTTAGTTAATGAGCCTGTGACCTGAATTTCAGAGTCCAATTGTAAACAGGCTAGGAGAATTATGAGTAGGAACATTCATATGTGTTGAATGTCTACAGTTCTCTGAAACAGGCGCAAATTTCGAGTTTAATCTTTTGGTCAGTGCTCACTCCATAGTTTAAAGTTTTGTGCAAGCAAGCACTTAATCTTTAAGTTGGAAGGTGATCTACTCGTGGCTAAAAGCATTTGGCAAAACGGGTTAGATATTGTGAGAACCAAAGTTAAGAAGTTAGGGGTGTCTAAATCGACTTCTCAGAAGTGCAGATTCAGACATAGGTAACTTGTGAAGACAATTTCTCAAGTTATACTAAAGCTTTTCAAGTGATTCAACTTGGAGGTGATGCGCAATCTCTAGGAGATGATTCGTACAAAGTTTCATCAAAAACTTTACACATTTGATAAGTCAATGTGAAGAAATTCTGCAGCAGACTTTTCTGTATTTCACCTTCTTCACAGATTTTCTTAATTTTGATAATTTTGGAGATTGGACCTATAATTTAGTGAAGGTTTTGACTTACTCTTGATATAGAGGTGTTCTAAACTCAAGAGTAGGTTGTTCTTTTGGAGATTAACACTCTCCATCAGTGGTATCAGAGCAGGAGACATCAAAATCAAGGAAAGGAAGGTCCCGACTGCTGCAGATTCAAGAAGTTCAACATTTGAAGAGCTAAGAAGTGAAAGCTTGGAGTCAAAAGGCTGAGGAGAAGTCTACTCGACATCAAGAAAGGCAAAAGGAGCCTAATTCGAAGTAAAGGTACATACATTGGTTGTAAAGCTTGAAGATTTCTATATACAGGTGGATACAAGATGGGAGATGCTCTACAGATAGAGAAATTGGATAGGGAAAACTATCCTGCATGGTCAATGAGGATGGAAGCTCATCTTATGAGCAAAGATTTGATTGGTTATATCACAGGAGAAGAAGAGAAGCCAGAGTTCAGAGATCCTAGTGTTCCAACTAGGGAAGAGTTAGCAGATCTTAAAATTGGATGAAGAAAGATGCTCAAGCTAGGAGCATTATCTATATGGGAGTCAATGATTACTTGTTACCTCACATTAGAGGTCTTGAAAGTGCTACTGACATATGGAATGCTTTGGAGGAGCATTTCCAGAACACTACAAAGTCAAGGAAGGCATCCTTATGGGCAGAGTTTACTACCTTCAAGAAGAAGGCCTCTCAATCTATTTCAGACTATGTAACAAGGATGAAAGATATTGCAGATGCTTTAGGAGCCTGTTGATGAAGACATTGAGGAAGATAAATTGGTAAGACAAATCCTTACAGGGTTGAGAGGTGATGACAAATGGAAGCCATTTATTTTGTCTACAGAACTTTCACTTGACCATTTCACTCCTGATTTAAATCAATTGTTAGGTCATATGCTAACATTTGAGCAGGATGTTAAAGGAGATGGTGACAAGAGTACAGGTCATGGCAATGTATTCAAAGGATAAGAAGAAGAATAGCAAAGGAAAACAACAAGCAGGTGAAGATGAAGGAAACAACTACTCAAGCCAACTTCCTAAGAGGAAGAGGAGGTGGCAAAGGTAGAGGAAGAGGCAGGAACAATAAAGATGGAGGCAAAGCTTGCTGGATTTGTGGTAAGACAAATCACTTAGCTAATGATTGTTGGCACAATACTCAGAATAATAATGGATATAGTCAAAACTACAATGCAAGAGGAAGATGGTGGCAGAAATCAAAGAGGTAATTACAGAGGTAGAGGTGGAAGGAATTACTTTGGAAGAAATGCAGGATAGAGGATTCCAAAGTCAACAATACAACAACACCTACTACAATTATGCTTCAGATCAAAAGAAGATTCAACATTGTAAATGAATGCAACTTGTGAAAGGCAGAGTGAAGATCAAGAGTCTTCTACATTGACTCAGGGTGTAGCAATCACCTGAGTGGTAACATATCTTTGATGACTGATTTGGAAAGTAAAGTTTTTAATCATGTTGTTCAAACAGGTGACAACACAAAGCACAATGTGAAGTCAATTGGATCAGTGAAGGCCAAGGATGGAAGCACCTTATTGAGTAAGGTTTTGTATGTTCCTACAATCCCTAAGAATTTGATAAGTGTAGGTCAAATTGTTGAAAAGGGATATGAAGTAAGTTCACTAATGATGGAGTATATGTGGAAGACCCTAGCCAAGGGTATAAACAGATTGTTTCAGGGAAAAAAGAAGGAAGGACTATTTACATTGAAGATTCAAGGCAACATTGGTCATGCTATGTTCACATATGGAGGACATAAGATCTCTGAGTTAGATCTTTGGCACAAGAGGCTTGGACTATTTCAATGAGAGAGGTATTAAAGATATGGTAAACAATGGTTCAGTGCTTGGATTGCCTAATGTTGCAGGTCAACATATGACATACAAATGTGAGGCATGTCAATTAGGTAAGGCTCATAAACATTCATATTCCAAGCATGGTTTTATGTACTCAGAGAAGCTTGAGTTGGTACACACAGATGTGTGGGGACCATCAAAAGATTTCAGTATAAATGGATCAAGGTATTATGTGATTTATGTTGATGATGCTACTAGGTGGATCACTATCTATGTGATCAAAGATAAGTCAGAAGTGTTTAATACATTTAACACTATCATGCATATGCAGAAAGAATTACAGGTCATAAGTTGAAGAGACTAAGGTCAGATGGAGGGGGAGAGTATTTCTCAAATGAGTTCAGTGATTATTTATGGAATGCAGGTATAAAAAGGGAAATTACTTGCAGGTACTCTCCTCAACAAAATGGTGTTGCAGAAAGGAGAAATAGAACTCTTGTTGAGTTTGCAAGATCCATGATGAAGGAGAAAAATTGCCCTAATTATTTGTGGGCTGAGGCTGTAAATACAGCCACTTATTTGGTCAATAGGTTACCATGTAAAGCCTTGCAGGGTATGACACCATATGAGGCTTGGTGGGGTAAGAGACCTACCTTAGATCATTGCAGAGTATTTGGGTGTGTGGCATATGCATATGTGCCATCACAATTAAGACACAAATTGGAACCCAAAGCTGAAAAGTATGTTTTCATTGGCTATGATGATAAGCAGATGGGCTATAGGTTGTGGAGTCCATCTACAAAGCAATTTATGGTTTCTAAGGATGTTACATTTGATGAACAAAGCACTTGGTATGCAGGTACAATCAACATCAATACAGATGATGAAGAAGAAGTGAGTCAAAGAAAAGGTAAATCAAAAGTTCAAATATTTGATGAGCAAGAGAATAATGAAGTGCAGGTTGAAGTGGAAGAGACACCAAGATTTGATCCTGAATGTGAAGAGCCAGAAACCTCAAGGAGTGGAGAACTCAGAAGGTCTACAAGAAATAGGTGGCAACCTACAAGGTATAGTTATGATACTTCATTTCTAGCCACAAAAGATTATGCTTACATAGTGAATACAGATGAAGACCCTTCTACATATGAAGAGGCAAAGGTAAGGAAAATGGGAGAGTGCTATGCAGGAAGAATATGATGCACTATTGGAGAATCAAACTTGGGATTTGGTTCCTAAACCAAATAGTCAGAAGATTATTGGATGCAAGTGGGTCTACAAGACAAAAAGGTTTGCAGATGGAAGTGTGTCTAGATACAAGGCTAGACTTGTTGTCAAAGGCTTTGCTCAGACATATGGTATTGATTATGATGAGACCTATAGTCCTGTGGCAAAAATGACAACCATAAGGACACTTATTGCTATTGCTGCATGTAAAGGTTGGAAACTATGTCAACTTGATGTGAAGAATGCTTTTTTGAATGGTTATATTTCAGATGATGTATTCATGGAGCAACCTCAAGGGTTCAGAGATAAAAGGTATCCAGATCATGTGTGCAAGCTCAAGAGAGCTTTGTATGGCTTGAAGCAGGCCCAAGGGCATGGAACTATAGACTAGTGAAGTCCTAAAAGAACTTGGTTTTCAGGTGTCTAAAGCAGATAGTAGCTTGCTTGTCAAGGCAAGTGAAAATGGTTTCATATACATGTGCATATATGTTGATGATATAATTCTTACAGGTACAGATGAAGAAGGAATACAAAGGCTCAAGAGGCAAATGGAAAAGGAGTTCAAGATAAGTGACTTGGGAGATTTATCATACTTCTTGGGCATGGAGATAACATATACTCAACATGGAGTATTTGTGACCCAAGAAAGGTATTTGAAGAACTTGTGTAATCAAGTTTAAAATGGATGATTGCAGGGTAGCACCTACACCAATGGAGGTGAATCACAAAATTGAGTAAGTATGGAGGTGAAGAATTCAAGGACATGAGACAATATCGAGTTTGGTTGGTAGCCCTATTCTATGCTACTCTAAACTAGACCTGATTTATCATATGCAGTAGGGAGTTTTGTCTCAATTTATGCATTGCCCAAGGAAAGAACATTGGATTGCAGGACAAAGGGTTTTGAGGTACATTAAGGGTACACTCAATGATAGGTTTGTATTATGGTTTACCTCAGATACAAATATCAAAAATTTATAGTGAGTGCAGGATGGGCAGGTAATCCAGATGATAGAAGATCTACATTTGGAGTACATGTGTTATGTGGGAGATAAACTTATCTCATGGTGTTCCTAAGAAGCAACATACAGTTGCTTTATCTTCTACAGAAGCAGAGTATAAAGGCATGGTTGAAGCTGCAAAGGAAGTAATTTGGGTTAAGACCTTGATGAAGAGTCTTGACATTGTGCATGGAATACCAATCATATATGGAGATAACATGAGTTCATTGTATTTAGCTGCTAATCCTGTTTTTCATGCCAGGACCAAACACATTGAGATTCAGTATCACTTTCTAAGAGAGAAAGTGATGGATAAGGAGATTGAAGTCATACATACTTCAACAAAGGATCAGATAGCTGATATGCTTACAAAGAGCTTGGATGGACCAAAGCTACAGAAGTTTAAAGATGGCAGGTATAAAGAAGAAAGGAGAAGACCTCAATTGATGATTGAGGGGGAGCTGTTGGTGCAGACCAATCACCAATTGAAGATTTGGAAGGTTAAAGATGAAATGGATCACCATTGAAGCTTGAGAAAGACATTTCAGAGGATAAGAGAAGTGTACACATATGTACATTAGTATAACATAGGTGACTCATCTTTGTTTTGATAATTGTTTGTACAAATTCTATAAATACTTTGAGAAAAGTCGGGCATGTATGAGAGCATATGTGAAACCAGATTGAGAAGTTAGGAGTCAAGAGATAGAGAAAAGTTAGTTGAGTTAGCTCTCATCACTCAGTTGTAATTTCTGAGTTAATGAAGAAATTTTGCGCCCGATCTTTTCGTGTCTGCTCCTTCTGTGTTTGATCATTTGTGAATCCTTTTGAGGATAACTAAGTTGTTAGTTAATGAGCCTGTGACCTGAATTTCAGAGTCCAATTGTAAACAGGCTAGGAGAATTATGAGTAGGAACATTCATATGTGTTGAATGTCTACAGTTCTCTGAAACAGGCGCAATTTCGAGTTTAATCTTTTGGTCAGTGCTCACTCCATAGTTTAAAGTTTTGTGCAAGCAAGCACTTAATCTTAAGTTGGAGGGATCTACTCGTGGCTAAAAGCATTTGGCAAAACGGGTTAGATATTGTGAGAACAAAGTTAAGAAGTTAGGGGTGTCTAAATCGACTTCTCAGAACAGATTCAGACAGGTAACTGTGAAGACAATTTCTCAAGTTATACTAAAGCTTTTCAAGTGATTCAACTTGAGGTGATGCGCAATCTCTAGGAGATGATTCGTACAAAGTTTCATCAAAAACTTTACACATTTGATAAGTCAATGTGAAGAAATTCTGCAGCAGACTTTTCTGTATTTCACCTTCTTCACAGATTTTCTTAATTTTGATAATTTTGGAGATTGGACCTATAATTTAGTGAAGGTTTGACTTACTCTTGATATAGAGGTGTTCTAAACTCAAGAGTAGGTTGTTCTTTTGG
>MU263382.1:7500-10000 GCA_020310875.1 Ceratopteris richardii
GATAGATAGATATATATATATATATATATATATATATATATATATATATATATATATATATATATATATATATATATATATATATATATATATATATATAGATAGATAGATAGATAGATAGATAGATAGATAGATAGATAGATAGACAGACAGAGACAGACAGACAGACAGACAGACAGACAGATAGATGGACACACAAACACACAGACAGAGAGACAGACAGACAGACAGACAGAGAGATAGACAGACATACCCTCAGACAAACACACAGACAGGCAGACATTCAGACAGACAGACAGACAGATAGATAGATAGATAGATAGATAGATAGATAGATAGATAGATAGATAGATAGATAGATAGATAGATAGATAGATAGATAGATAGATAGATAGATAGATAGATAGATAGATAGATAGATAGATAGATAGATAGATAGATAGATAGATAGATAGATAGATAGATAGATAGATAGATAGATAGATAGATAGATAGATAGATAGATAGATAGATAGATAGATAGATAGATAGATAGATAGATAGATAGATAGATAGATAGATAGATAGATAGATAGATAGATAGATAGATAGATAGATAGATAGATAGATAGATAGATAGATAGATAGATAGATAGATAGATAGATAGATAGATAGATAGATAGATAGATAGATAGATAGATAGATAGATAGATAGATAGATAGATAGATAGATAGATAGATAGATAGATAGATAGATAGATAGATAGATAGATAGATAGATAGATAGATAGATAGATAGATAGATAGATAGATAGATAGATAGATAGATAGATAGATAGATAGATAGATAGATAGATAGATAGATAGATAGATAGATAGATAGATAGATAGATAGATAGATAGATAGATAGATAGATAGATAGATAGATAGATAGATAGATAGATAGATAGATAGATAGATAGATAGATAGATAGATAGATAGATAGATAGATAGATAGATAGATAGATAGATAGATAGATAGATAGATAGATAGATAGATAGATAGATAGATAGATAGATAGATAGATAGATAGATAGATAGATAGATAGATAGATAGATAGATAGATAGATAGATAGATAGATAGATAGATAGATAGATAGATAGATAGATAGATAGATAGATAGATAGATAGATAGATAGATAGATAGATAGATAGATAGATAGATAGATAGTAGATAGATAGATAGATAGATAGATAGATAGATAGATAGATAGATAGATAGATAGATAGATAGATAGATAGATAGATAGATAGATAGATAGATAGATAGATAGATAGATAGATAGATAGATAGATAGATAGATAGATAGATAGATAGATAGATAGATAGATAGATAGATAGATAGATAGATAGATAGATAGATAGATAGATAGATAGATAGATAGATAGATAGATAGATAGATAGATAGATAGATAGATAGATAGATAGATAGATAGATAGATAGATAGATAGATAGATAGATAGATAGATAGATAGATAGATAGATAGATAGATAGATAGATAGATAGATAGATAGATAGATAGATAGATAGATAGATAGATAGATAGATAGATAGATAGATAGATAGATAGATAGATAGATAGATAGATAGATAGATAGATAGATAGATAGATAGATAGATAGATAGATAGATAGATAGATAGATAGATAGATAGATAGATAGATAGATAGATAGATAGATAGATAGATAGATAGATAGATAGATAGATAGATAGATAGATAGATAGATAGATAGATAGATAGATAGATAGATAGATAGATAGATAGATAGATAGATAGATAGATAGATAGATAGATAGATAGATAGATAGATAGATAGATAGATAGATAGATAGATAGATAGATAGATAGATAGATAGATAGATAGATAGATAGATAGATAGATAGATAGATAGATAGATAGATAGATAGATAGATAGATAGATAGATAGATAGATAGATAGATAGATAGATAGATAGATAGATAGATAGATAGATAGATAGATAGATAGATAGATAGATAGTAGATAGATAGTAGATAGATAGATAGATAGATAGATAGATAGTAGATAGATAGGTAGTAGATATGTAGATAGATAGATAGATAAGATAGATAGATAGATAGATAGATAGATAGATAGATAGATAGATAGATAGATAGATAGATAGATAGATAGATAGATAGATAGATAGATAGATAGATAGATAGATAGATAGATAGATAGATAGATAGATAGATAGATAGATAGATAGATAGATAGATAGATAGATAGATAGATAGATAGATAGATAGATAGATAGATAGATAGATAGATAGATAGATAGATAGATAGATAGATAGATAGATAGATAGATAGATAGATAGATAGATAGATAGATAGATAGATAGATAGATAGATAGATAGATAGATAGATAGATAGATAGATAGATAGATAGATAGATAGATAGATAGATAGATAGATAGATAGATAGATAGATAGATAGATAGATAGA